>VZTT01037288.1:0-58874 GCA_013400855.1 Buphagus erythrorhynchus | reverse complement strand
ACCCCCCCGCCCCTACCGCCCCGCCGGAGGGGGGGCCTGGGGGGGCCGCCCGCCCTGCCGCGGTTCCTGGCGGGGGTGGGTTGGGCCTCCTGCAGTCGAAGTTACCGGGCGGGACCCGTACGCCAAGTACCGTCCCGGCTATAAATAGCGGTTGGAAAGAGGCGTTTTTTGAGTTGGGTTTCCCTTCTTTTCCTCCGTCATCTTCGTTTTTAGTGCCTCGGTTTGGGTGATGGGGGTGCACAGGTGAGTGGGGTGCTGGTAGGGAAGGAGAAGGGCAAGGCACGGGAAGCACCGACCATCCTGCTTATTGTACAATCACGGAATAGTTCGGGTTGGAAGGGATCTTAAAGCCCGTCTTGTTCCATCTCCTGCCAAGGGGAACACCTTCCACTATCTCAGATTGCTCCAAGCTCTGTCCAGCCTGGCCTTGGACACTTCCAGGGATGGGGCAGCCGCAGCTTCTCTCGGCACCCGGTGCCAGGGCCTCATTACCGTCAAAGGAAGGAATTTCTCCCCGATACCGAATCTAAATCTACCCCCCTTCAGCTTAAAGCTGAAGGTGCCTTCTTGGAGGGGTAGTTGAGGTTCCTATAGACTCCTTAAACCCCACAGATTACCCGCAACTAATAGCCCTATACAGGCGTTTTCACTGTGCCCCTGTGTGTGACACACTACGGAATAAAAACTCCTTAATAGCTTTTTAGTCATAGAATGATTTGGGTTGGAAAGTACCTTGAAGACCATCTAGTTCTACCCTCCAGTTAATACTTTGTGCTTTTTTTTAACCTCCCAACCTGTGACCGAGGCATTTAAGGCATTTGGGTTAAATTGTTTCAAGCATTTTTCTTTTAAACCCCAAACGATTTGCAGATAATTGAAGTTGTGGGGTTGCTCTTATGCCGAAATGCCCGGCAGCCTGGCAGTCACTGCGACTTGTCTGTGTCGTGTAGTGTCTCTGGCGTGCCTTTTTCTTCGATTGTGATGGGTTTGTAGATAATAAAACGCATAAAAATGTCTCGTTTCCAGCCAGCGTGTGCTCGTTGTAAATACACACGTGTGTGCACAAGAGCATGTGTGCCTGGACTGGCCTCTCCCGGTGTTCCGACTCCTTCAATCCCTGAAAGAGTGGTTTCAGAAGAACACGAAGTCTGTTGGACTTGAATTTCTGCTTTCAGAGATTAATGAATCTTGTGGAAGGGATAGTGATAAGTTAATCATGCTATGCCTGCTGTGTTTTCATAGACTGAAAAAAAAATATTACTATAATTGAGCTGATAAATTCTGTGGGTTTTTTCGTCTTGCCCAATCTGCATTTGGCAACAGTTTACAGATGCTTCGGTCCTTTAGGGGTTTTTTATGGAAACCTTTTCTTCTCAGCCTTCAAATAAATGAAATAAGCGAGAAAGAAACAGTATCTAATAAGAATTGACAGCGAATAGCTAGGTGAGGTCTGTGTTTGGGCCGTGTTAATCCCTTGTGTGGAAGCGCTGGAATTTATGAAAGGCTGATACACGAGTTGCTGCGAAATGCTCTTTGTAACTCAGGACGAGTACAGTTTACAGTTCTTTAGTTCTTCAGCGAGACATTTTAGACTCTCCTGGTAGCCAGTGTCTTGGTTTGTGTTTTTTTTTTTTTTCTTTCTTCTTTCTTTTTTGAAGTTCACTTGGGCTGTTCTGGAATGCTTCAGTCTTAATTAGGTCCTGTTCAGCAAGTTCTCGTGTGTCTCGTGGAGCTCTGTGTGCTGCTAAATGTGTGAACTCCAACATCTGCAGAAAGTTCTGCAGGGCTCAGGGGGCCGAGGGGCACTGGGGTGGCAAACCCCAAGTTGTCTTCTGGACAAGTGTGTCCATGGAGTTCTGTCATCGTCCTGGTGTCCCATAGGCAAAAGTACCTCTCTGCCAAGGGTGCGGGTCATGTTTGTGCACTTAAAGAGAGGGTTGTTTTTAGGAAAAGCACTTCTAGGTTTGTTGCCAGCAGTTAATGCTGCTTCTTGAAGGATCGCTGAAGGTTTCTGTGCATTGTGGCAGGCGATACAAAGTTTGAGTAGTGATTGCTGTCAAATGCCTGCTCCTGGAACTAAACCAGGCTGCTCCCTGGTGCTAGGGTTTAAATGGGAAAGTTCTGTTGCAACCTGGAAAGTTGCCTTTATGACTGGGGGAGATGGGTCTTAGGCTTTTGCCCTGGATGAGCAGTGAGTTGAACAGAATTCTATTCTGTTGAACAGAATTGTAATGGCAGTGGTAGCCCCACACTGGTGAGTGCTGTGGCTGCCGTGAGGGGGACGTGCTTTCACAGCTGCCGCGTTGGGCCTGGCTCAACAGTTCGGCTCAAGCCTGCAAATGCTCTCACCCGAGGCTCTGATGGCAGGCCTGAACGCTGAGCAGAAAGCAACTGCTCTCCTCCTTGTTTATATTTCTCTTGATGCTTTGATGCGGTGATGTTAAGCAACTCCTTTTGTCAGGGTAAGTTTTAGCTGCCTTTAATCTTTCTGATAAAAATAGCTCCTCAGCTTACCGGGGCAAAGTTTGTGCCGTTGAAATTGGTCTGCTTACCTTCTGAAAATACAGCCTTTTCTGTTAAACCTAAGCAGCTAAATCCAGTGTCTGATCTTGCAGAAGGGCACAGAGATGAAAGGATAACAGAAGTGGGTGCTGTGACCATCGTTAAGTTTCATGATAGTCCCATTTTGCAGTTGCCCTGCTGCTCTTTGTATCAATAAGGAAGGTTAAGACTCCTAGCTGTTAACTTTGCTATGCCGTATTGAACGAGCTGACTCTTGTGGTAAAATGTCCGTGGGAAAGATTTTTCCTTGTCTAGCCAGGTAGGAGTAGTGCTTTTGTCTAATTACTGCTTTATTGGATACACAGGCGTTTTCATACCTAAACATTTGTCTCCTCTGTGGCTGTTGTGATACGTTCTCATCCAGCACCACAGAATAAACAAGGGACTCCTACAAAAAGTAGAATTACAGTAACTTTGCTTATGGTAGTGTGTTATTTCAGTGCTGAGCGTTGTGATTATTTTGTACATTGCTGGCATTGGTCCTTCAGCAGAATATACAGAGACCTGGCAACATTCTTGAGCTGGTCTTGGGCTGGTTGGGAAAAACGTGCCTGAATGGAGCAGCAGCACAGCTGGAGGTGTTCAGGGGCCCCTGGACTGTGATCCCTTCTGCAGGTAGCTTGGTGAGGGTCTGAGTTTCGCTAAAGTCATGCTTCTGTCTGCGTTCATTGTGTTCCCTGCAGCTTCTGCTGCTGTGGTGCTGCACCAGTTCCAGGGACAACACAGCGTAATCTGGGCCAGAGCAGAGGTATCCCTGAGGGCATCAGGAGATAACAAATTCCTAAAGTAGGTAAAGTTGGGAAGAAGGTGAGATGAGCAGCTTCCAAAGTCCATTAGAGTTAGATTTTCACTTCACGCTTCCTTGTGTAGGGGTTTTGTTGATTTTTGATTCTTTTTTCCTCTGTAACTTCTGATCCTGCATGGATTAAGCCGCATGGCTGCTGCTGCAAAAGCTGTGGGCCAAGCTCCCTTGTAACTCCTTTTTTCTTCCCAGCTCATGTGTTGGCATCCAGGGCCCAGATTTTACACTGGGGAAAGGCTGGCCCTGTTGCACGTGCCTCCCTACGTGCTGAGATAAGTAGATCTCTGGCTGACTCCCAGCCAGCCACAGAACCTCACAGAAGGGAGTTTTCATGTCGATGCACAGCCTGATTTGATCCTGCTCTCCTGCCAAAAAACAGATAGGTGTATTGCAGTGGATTTAGGTTTTAGTTTGAAAAGTGGTGGACAAAAGCAAAGTAGCTTAAGGAAAGACAGCAAGGTTTTCTAAGCTTGTGTTCACATTCTTAGCAGAGACTTCAGATGGAGTGACGTCTAGGTGATCTAAACCCAGATTTTGTTTGGGGACGTGAAAGCATTAGTATGGATGTTTTAAAGGGTTCATTCCTGTGTGGCTGAAAAGCTTCGTGGAAGCCTGTGTAATCGGTCTGCTCTTGTTTGTATGATACCTGCAAAACTTGAGCGTCATCTCTGTGCTGTGGCAGTAAGAATCAGTTCCACACACCCTTCCTTATTCTCTCCCTGGAACAAGGAAAAGGATAATTTCATTAAGTGCACATGCTCTCATTTATAGGCAGAAAATGTAGGGGAGCAATTCATTTTCTGAAAAGCTGTCAGTGAAGGAGTGTGCATAGTTGTAATTATTCCATGGGAATGTAATTTTTGTTTGTTTGTTTTTGTTGTTTGTTTGTTTTGTGGTATTTGTGCCCTAAGTATCTTGGATGGGAAAAATGAGGTGGGATATTTCATGGCTATATTGTTTCTTGTGGAATACTTCATAGTTACATTGTTTAAAACTCGTGGAACCATGGGGGTGGTGGATAGGAGAGGATGATGCCAAGCAAGATGTTTACTTTGAGATAGAAGTTTGATATAAACTGTTGGGGTTTTTTTCACCTGAAGTGACTGACCTGCATAACTTGATGCCAGCATTTGTGATCTGGGACAGGAGATTTGTGAGATTAGAAATGGGCTCATTTATAGAGTCTAGCACAGCTAATTCTTACCAGTTCCTGAGGCATTGCTGATAGCAGGGTATTGTGTACTTTCTCGATGTTTGTGGGCTTTTACAGGATTTTCCAAGGAGTTTGACACTCATGTCTGTGTGGGATGAAAAGTTGAGCAGATGATCTGCTACCCTCATCATATGTGACAGTCCACAGTCCTACCATTTTGCCCATTCCTTTATTTTTTGATATTCATACTTCGATAATTGCACATGTATCGGGGACTTCAAACTTGTTCCCCTTCCATTGACTTAAAGTTAACTAGGAAAACACTGTCTTATGCTGTGGCATAGAGCTCCTGGAGAAGCCCTGCCAGCAGCAGGCAGGAATAGAGGCTGTGTGTTTGCTGTACTCCAGAGATCTCTTGGTAGCTTGTGAAATTATTCCCAGTTTTCTGCTGCAAATTATTCACTTTTTGTTTTGGCTGGACATTGCTTGGTGTCATCGTCCCGTGCCATTAATTATTTCTACAGCAACATGCTGTGCTTTTTTATTATACCTACAGCTTCACATTAAAAACCCCCATATTCTTAGCGTTTCTCTTTATTAGATATTTTATTTACTGTTGCTACCTGCTAAGAGAGAAGAACATGAAAAAAACACCTCACCTTGTTAACAAGATACTGCAGGTTAATGTGTGAAATCAGAGTGGAGGGGGTAGCTGAAAAACCCAATTTGAAAAATTCTGGAGTTTGTTCTTATACAGTGCAAAAACATGAGGGATAACTTAGAAATCCGACACTTCCACCCTAATTTGGTTTACACTTTCAAGAATTTTTGCTTTGTAAATCTTCTAACATATGTGATGTTTTCTATCTGTCTTCTCAGATGTCTTAAGATACAGAGAGAACCTAAATTGTTTATTTGGAAAACTCTTTAATAAAGATGCTTCAATAAATACTATTAAGTATTTTGCAGAATTATAAGTGTGAATTAAAAGAAAAGTGCAACTTCTATTAGCAGTGATAAATATAACTCATAATCTAAATCTCTTAACATACTCTTCCTTTCCTGCTTTTTTATTTGCTACCATTGAGAAATCAGGATCGTATTTATGACACTGGATACAGTATCTTTGGTTTGCAGTTTGTGTGTGGATATATTTTTATTTATACATCTGTAAGTCTGTAAAATAATCCCCCACTTCCCTGCAGGTCACCTTTAGTGCTGTGAAAGCTTCCTTGGGAAGACAGCTTTGAGAAAAGCAGTCGTTCTTCCCTGGATGACTGTTCCTCCCAATCTCCCAGTCATTTTCCTGCTGTAGTTGGACACAGCAGAGACAGGAATCAGAGCTGGAGACCTTCTGCTACAGAGTGAGAAGTAAAAGGAGATTAGATTAAAATAAAATATTAGATTAAATTATTTATAAAAATAAAAATTAGATTGCAGCCCCTGTCCATGTGTGTCACCAGGAGAGCACAAGCTGCTCTCTTGCTCTGCCCAGCTTTGCCACTTTGCCACTACTTCAGTAGCTGGGTTAGTGGGTGTTGCTGATGACATCACTTCTGTGTCATCTCTTGTGTAGTGTCACCTCATGGAGAAAAGGGATGGGGAAATTACCAAGTGGCTTGAGTTGAGTAAGTACTGAGTATGAGTCTGGTTTGAAATAGCTGTGAAGTTTTTTCCTAAGTTCATAAAGTCCCTAAAGGAAAGTATTAATGAAAATGGTTCAAAACAGCCTCATGTCACTGAAATCAGTGGTTTAAAGTAGAAGATTCATGAAGGAGTTGGGAGTTTTTTGTATTGTCAGTTACAGTTGGAAGCTTTTTTAGACATAAATATACAAAAAACATTAGTTTTAAGTGCCAGTCTGCTGTTGCTTCCTCATGTATGTTTGGTTTGTTTTGGGTCATATGTCTTTGCACAGCTGAATTTGAGTTGCCAAGCAGAAGACAGTTAAATTTGGTATCAGAAATAGGGAGGGAAAAGTGGCATTTTAAAGAATGGAATATATACTTCCTGCAGCTTTTATACATCACAGAGGAGACCCTAGACTTGCCTGTTTCATAGTAAAGTTACTTAGTTTTTTTTCCTTGTTTCATAATATTACTTCAAGTACGTATTTATATATTTCAGTCTTCCCAGAACAGGCCTGTTCTGTGGTTCTGCTGAAGCTGTGTTAAGGTGGGAATTTTCATAGAAGGACTCTTGTAGCTGAAGGGAGCTCCTGAGCCAGAATTGAGCTCGAGTTCTCACCACTGACACTGTGATTGTGGGGAGCATGAGGAACTGAGCACTTTAAAATCTGAACCACCTGTGTTGGCAATATATTCACTAAGAAGTCTCTGGCCAGGGAATGTCACAGCTAAAGTTGGTTTGTCAAGATAATTCGTGTCCTTGTGTGTTATGTGCTGATTCCCTTTCCAGGTGGGCAGTGAGGGTGGCACAGCCATAAGGGAAGCTGTGGGAGCCATCTCAAGGCAGACACTGGCTTGGTACAGACTGTGCATTTCATGCTGACTTAAGCAAGTGCCCTTTACTAATTACCAGACTCTCAGATGATTCCTTTTAAAAGGGTCATTCTGAACTTAAATGTTCTGTCAGCTGTTAAATTTGGGCAAGAGGCACGATGTGTGTGTTTATGATAGGATGAGAAAGCAGTCTCGCTTCTGTTAATGTTAATGTGCTCCAAGAACCTTAAAGTATTTAATCTTCATCAGGAAGATTTTGTGAATGAGAAGCTGATGTTCCCAGTGTGGTGTCTCCCAGTCCATATGCAGATTGCCTCTTCTTCCTTCTGTCCGGGTTTCTCTTCTTATTGTAAATAAATTTACTGAAGCCTTCTGGTCTGTAAGAGGGTTAGCCTGGTAGCCATGTGCACTGGAACAGTAGCCATGTGTGTCTTGTGGATGCTGCTGGGTGGGATCTGGACTTATTCACAAGAGCCGACATGGCAACTGTGTCAAAATAGTGAAGATACCTTGGAAGAATGGTTTTTGGGGTGAGGCAGAGGAAGGCAAAGGCAATCCATCATTTGCCATCTGATGCTTCTAAGAGCAGACCAGAGTGAGCACTCTGGCTGCTTCTGCCATGCATTTTGGGGTTACCTTGGCTTTATTCCCCTTTGGCCTCTGGGAAGAGATTAGAGACTAGCTTCTTATCTGAATATTTTTCATATTTGCTTCTTTATATAAACCTTAGTGCCAGGTGCAAGGGCCATTTAATGTGCTCTCATATACTACTTTGTAACTGATAGGGAAACATTCAAGTAATATGTGATTTATTTTTATGAAAGGGTAGAGTAATCCCTAAACCCACCAATTATTTCTGAAATAAACCACTATCTCAGATTTTTCTAGATTTTTAACACAGCTTGTGTTGTCACTATGAGCACAGCAAAAGAGAGATGGTGGAGACAACTTGGACAAGTACAGCAGAGAGAGCCTTGAGGTTATGACATCATGATACAAAACACACAAGTGGAAAAAGAGGCTGGGGACTAAACCTGGTGTGACCAAGGAAGGATCTCAGTTTATACTACTCTCTTTTCATGGAGGTGAGGAGGACAGGGAGAGAACAGGTGGCTTTTCCTGTATCAGGTGGTAGTTGTCATCACACCTTAGTGGTGGTATAAAGGATGTGGATATGTGCATTTTCCCCATCCTGGCTTGTGTGTCTGCTGGTGGAGCTGATGTCAGGAGCTGAGTCGGGAATACAGGTAGTACTGCAGTAGAGGTTAGAAGAGAACTGATTTTTTTTTTTTCATTTGTTTCATGATTTGTTTGTGTAACAAGCTTCAGTTTTGAAAAGTCACTTAGTTGCTGAAATCTTACCAAAATGGGTTGGAGGAGATATTAGGAGCTGTCTCTAAAATCCCAGCCATAGGAAAGCAAGAGAAGACAAGTGTTGAACCCATTTTCAAAAAGGGTTAAAAGACAATGCAGTCAGCTCTAGACTGTTCAGCCTCCTATCCATCACTGGGAAGGTCATGGAGGAGCTGCAATGAGTTCAGTGAAAGGCTGCTCAGGAGACTGGAGGCTGGAGCTTGTGTCCTTTGAGAGGAGGTGGAGGGCTGGGCTGCAGGCAGACTTGATGTCCCTTCCAACCTGAGTGACTGTGGTCCTGTCAACAAAAGAGGGCTGTGATGATGAGTCCAATGAATTTTCTAGAGATAAGTCCCAAGGATTTCAAAAGGTGAGGTTCATATCAACATACTGGAGTTGTGACCAGTCCAGTGACTTAGCAATGAGTGACCCAGACTATTCCTCTCTCATCCCAAGTGCAAGTAGTTTAAACGATCAGGCAGGTAGAAATTTAGTTAAATATTCAAATCTCTTATTATTCGAGCTATAAATTGTTGAGACTCACCCACATCCTTGATGCTGGATCTCTCATTCCTTCTCACCACCCTCCACCTAGCCATCAGGGTCTTCTTAACCCAGTTGGGTCCTTTATCACCATCATTCTCAACCTGGTAATTAAACACTGTGTTTGGAAGAAGTGATGCTGCTCTGCTGAAAGTCAAGGTCAGATGCATGTCAGTTCCCAAGATTTCCATGTCTTGTTAGGGAAAGACACAAATCTAAAGTTTCCTTACAGGAAATTTTAGATTTTCCATGAATGAGTTGTTTAATTGTTCTAAAATATTAAATGCAATAATTATCTTTTGTGAAACAATAAATTACAGAACCCTCAAACCTTGAGAGGAAGTTGGAGTGAACGTGGTAATTGCTGAGTGTGCCACACAGTGTGGCTATTGAGGGGAGCTACCTGACAGTGAATTTTAGGGAATGGCTGGAGCTCTGAACTGTTGAGGCTTTGTCTGCTGGGGTCTGGCATGACTGAAAGAAGCCTTACAAAACAAAATTGGGCTCACTGAAATGTAACAGCTATGTTGGCATGAAAGAAAGGCATGGTGAAAATACTGCTTGTGTGCTGGACTTCAGTGTCTGCTCCGTGCCACAAGCAGTCAGTTTGTGACAGGAAAACTCCCAGTCACGTCTCAGGCAAAGATTATGCTGTGAAAAATGAAACTGAATTTGATAGTTTTCCTCCTTCTTGCTGTGAGATACATTTGAGATAATAAGTCACATAATGAAACACCTTAGGATGTTTGTCACCTCTCCTGGCTGAGCTAAAGGGGAAAAAATGGTGACATTGAAACAAGTTAATTGATTGAATATGTATATTAGGGAAGTCTCCTGGTAACAGTCACAAGCAGTTGTACAGATGAGAGTGTTCTGCCTTCAGGATACAGCACAGTTTTGGGGTTTTTTCTTCTGAGAAGGCCTAGAAGGAAACAGAACATCTTTTTTTTTTTTTTTTATAATTCCAGTTGCTGAAAGTGTTGTCCAGGAAGGCAGAAAACTGTGACATTTAAGCTCATAAGATAGAAATTAGGAGAGAAAGTGTCTCAAGTGTGGTTATCTTCTATGTGTGAAAATAGCTGCTCAAAGAATGCAGAATGCTCAAATTGGAAAAGGAGCCCTTTGGAAAAAGTGGGGGTGTGGTACTTGCCTAGTGCTTTTCTATGCCTTCCAGAAAACATAATCTCTGGGTTTTTGGTGCTCTGCTGTTAAGAGGACATTGGGGTTTATGTGACAGAGGTAATGAAAGGTGTGAGGTTTAGGATCAGAGGTGCTGTGTTAGGGATAAGACACGATGAGGTGAATCTCCACAGCCTTAGTCAGCTCTGCTGCTTCCTGAGCACTGAATTAGAGGTATGTGCCTTATGGGTTTAGGGAATGTGTTCTCCTTTAAAATCCAGACCACTTTTCCTGCTCTGATGTGTGCTGGGTGCATGGCAGTTTGAGGATGGAGCAGGTTAAAGCTTGATGAGACTTCTCAGCAAAGGTCCCTGACCATTGCTTCAGGTGACTGCATGTAAGTAAAGGCAAAGGCATCCCTTGGTTTTTAGCCTCTTGGTAGCTGCCTTTGAGAAACAGTTGAAGCATTGAGAATGGGATCAATTCTGTTCTTCTTATGAGGATGGAGGGACTGCAGTTGCTTTTCATTTCTCTGTCGGTAGAAATGGGCCGTGTTCTTATTATGGCAGATTTTTATATGTGTGTAAATATATTTATTCTTTTTATAACTGCCAAGACAATCTCTTATCTTTATGGATTTGTTGCAGACATGCTCAAGTAGATTTTTGTTTTCTGTTGTATTTTATAACCGTTGTAAAATGTGCCTTGTGTTGCTGTTTTTAATGTGCATGACTCTGATGAAATATAAAAGAAGATGATTAATCATTGCATGAACAATTGAATTCTTGGTGAATTTTTACAGGACCATTGTGTTAAGTTGTTTACCTGCTTTTTATTTTCCTGCTGGCAGAGCTGTACATTTTCCATGTCTAACCTTAATGTACAGCCTTCTTACAGGAGCTTAGGAGTGGTAGATTACTTCAGGTTTTAAGTGGCAGTATTCCCAAATGCTTTCTTCACTCTTTTTTGTAAACTGCAAAAACATTTCCAGTTCTTGGCTCTGGCAAGACTGAAAGAGTCCAGCCAGCCAAGCAAAAAAACAAATTGAGCATTTATACTCCAGCATCCCATTTTGAAATACAGCTGGAAAAAAATACTCTTTAAGCCACAGCTACATCTTCCCCCTTCATATTTTGTCTCTTCTTCTCTGGTCCTATCCCTGCACCCACACATCTATTGTCCATGAAATATGAGCAATTCTGGTGCAGAAGCTTGGAAGAAGACCTTTTTGTGGGATTTACAAAAGTTGTGTGAACAAGCACTGTAAAACCTTGAAAGTGGGGAGAGCTGGGGTGGTGAGAGCAGTTTAACAAAGACCAAGCCTCAGCCCTGGCCCCTTGTCTCATCCTTGGTGATGGCTTTGGTCAGGCTCCAGCTGCAGCTGCCACCAGTGGCAGAGCCTCCCAGCATCCTGGGCTCAAATAGGGAAATCTTGGAAGAGAAAAAGAAGAACCAAAACATATAGGAAGTGGCAGATTGCAGCATGGTCAGTGTGGAGTGCTTGTGTGGGAAAGAGGAGAGATGAAGCGATCATGGACTCAAAGGTACACCAGGAATTTTTCTAGAACACAAGCAGGAAAGATGAACTAAAGACCTGAAAGGAAAGGCAGCAAGTAAGAGAAATTAAAAATTCTTTAATGAACCTTGCTAAATGAAATGTTAGCTTGTTCCTTGCCTGCTTGGAAGGGAGCAGGGGCTCTGTTCTGAGCAGGGTGTGTTTGTCACGGCCGAGGTCATGCAGTCCTGGAGGGATTATTGACTCCAGTAGGTGATGATGGCAGGCTGTGGATCCCTGAAGGACGTGGTGCTTTGAGCACCTCAAAACAGCCAGAATTTAATGTTTTTGTCTTTGTTTACTGTACTTGTTTGTGTAATTCACTACTCATTGCAAGTCTGACCATTTTTATTAATTTTTCTTTGGTTAGGTTGAATTGGAAATACACATGCTGATGAAATGCATGATATTAAAGTGTTCTGAGAGGGCTTGGTGATGCATCTGTGCTTTGTGATACAGTTTATATGTTGCTTGAGGTTTGTTGTTTCTTTTCAATGTATCATCTTACATGATGATACATTTACATTTTTGCAGCCTGGGTCTTGCACCATCTTTTTGTGATTGAAGAGCAAATTAAACTTTAAAACAATGAAGCTTTTGGAATATCCTTCTTTAGTAAAGTACTCTTCTTTGCTCTAACCTGGAAAAAATGTGGCTTGTTACTCAGTGTGAAGGACTGGAGTTTGTCAGGGCTGGCTTGGGGGGCAAAATAAAGTTTTCACACATTTATGTTACTGTGAGAAGTGATTGTTTTAGTTCACATCCTTGGACTGGAAAACTCTTCTAAGATGTGTTGAATGTTTGAACAGCTACACTGGTGTATTGAGGCTGGTCTGCTCAGATGTTTATAAATATTGCTGTATGTGCCTGTCCTTATGTCTTCAAATACATAATTTTTATTTTCACTTGGAAGTACCTATATACAGTGAAGTAACGCTCTGGTTTTTAGTTACATACTAAAATAACCTTGTTACACAGATGCTGCTTGTCATGTGCAATAAAATATTTTAGTGAACCTGAGTTGGTCCTTTAAAGGAAAAAAAAGGTCCACCACTTTTTTATTAGACTGGATGTTGCAGCCAGGCAGAGCTGTTCCTTCAAGTGGCTTAATGAAGATTTGATTGATTTATTTTGCTCATCTGGAGAGTGTGTGGATTACCTCTGTCAATATTGGGCATGATAAACGAGGGCTGGGCACTTACAGAGCAATTTGAATTATTTGAACTGTTCAGGAATTGACCAGTGACTCGATTCAAGAGGCATTATAAGGAAAAAATGCTGAGTGCCTTTCGGGATCTTCTGAGGCAGCAGATCATGGTACAAATCAATGACTAGAAACTGATCTTAAATGTCTTTATATGTGACACTGGGATCAAACTGCTGAGGAAATCATTGTTGTTCTTTGGTGAAGTTTTGAACCAGTGCTGGAAGATGTTCTTTGGCCATGTGCACACAAATGACAGGGTTGAGGTAGAAGTGCTGGGTGAAATGCGGTGGCTTGAGATTACAGAGGAGGTTGGAAAAGGTGATGTAATTGCTCTTTTGGGAGAGTAAATCAATAGGAAAAAAAAATCTGTTGTTATTTCTGCCCTCATCTTTTAGCCAAAACAAGGGAAAATTAAGCATTAGATTAGATCATTGTATTCATGCCACCTTAGTTTTCTTAAGCTTTGTTTCATCAAAATTCTTGCCAGAAAACCTGTTTATTGGCCAGGGCTGTACCTGGCATGGTTGGCTGTGTGTGCACAGTGTGTGATGACTGCTCTGAAAGGCTCAGGAGTTCGTGTCACGCGGACCCTTGCTCACTTCTTAGTCTTGGGTAAAGACATCCTGAATGCCTGTCATTTTTAACGGTGTTACGAAGTAGCAAGGATAAATATTTTAGCTACTCCTTTGTTATGTTTTCTCACCCACGTTTTTGTTTTAACTTGTAGATTACGGATCTTTGTTTGACTTGGAAAATGATCTTCCTGATGAGCTGATCCCCAATGGCGAGTTGGGCATTTTAAACAGCAGTGGGAACCTCGTTCCAGATGCGGCTTCCAAACACAAACAACTTTCTGAACTTCTGAGGGGAAGTGGTGGCTCTTCCTTAAACCCAGGAATTGGCAATGTGAACTCGAGCAGCCCCGTGCAGCAGGGGGTTGGTGCTCAGGTCCAAGGGCAGCCGAACAGCGCGAACATCGGGAACCTGGGTGCCATGGGTAAGAGCCCTCTGAACCCAGGGGACTCCTCTGCTCCGGGCCTGGCCAAGCAAGCAGCCAGCACCTCTGGACCTACCACACCTGCATCCCAAACTCTGAACTCTCAAGCACAAAAACAAGTGGGAATGGTGACGAGCAGCCCTGCAACATCACAGACTGGACCTGGGATATGTATGAATACTAATTTCAGTCAGACACACCAGAGCCTTCTCAACAGTAATTCTGGTCACAGTTTAATGAATCAGCCTCAGCAAGGACAAGGGCAGGTAATGAATGGATCTCTTGGGGCAGCTGGAAGAGGAAGGGGAGCAGGAATGCAATATTCTGCCCCTGCCATGCAGGGGAATGCAGGCAGTGTGCTGGCAGAGACTTTAACCCAAGTATCTCCACAGATGGCTGGGCACACCGGGCTGAACACAGCACAGACAGGAGCAATTACTAAAGTATGTACATGCCATTTACTATATTCTATTTATTGCACTTGTTTTTCTCCATACAGGTGTTTAGGAAACGCAGTAGATACTTTCCTGGGACAGAACTAAAGGATGTGCTTTCCTGAGTCTGTAGTTACCCATTTCAGTCACCAGTGATACTGTGAAATGGAGATAATTGAAACAGTACTTCTCATGTAATCAAAAATGAAAGCACTTGTTGAAAAAGACATCCTCGAAGCTAAAAGTTGGAGAGTGTCTTAGCATGGTGAATTAGAAAAGAGTAGAATAATCTTGCAGAAAGGAAGCAGATGATTTCTCGTGTGTGGGATCTCAATTTACCTGCCAGACAACACCATCTTCTAAAGCAATGTGAACACTTGGAGATTGAAGGGAGAGCTGTAGCAATTGCTCCTCTTGTCAAGGACCACTGTCAGCACCTGTGCAGCAAATGTTTTTTATATATGGAGGAACTGATCTGGAAACATCAAATTTCACATAGATTGCCAAACTAATGCAAATTGTGAAAGGGAAGGGCAAGAGCCTAATTTGGCAGCCATTGTGGATCCGGGCAGGGAATGTATACCTGGAAGTATCTGCCTCTGTCAGGGGGCACTGCTCTGGCTCCCTGCTTGATAGAGTTACTGCTTTTTAGTTCTTTGTTTTCCAGGTGTGAGCTTAGAACAGTGTTTGGGCTGCTGCTCCTCCTGCTCTGTGCCTTATCTCTTATCTCTTGTCTGGGTTGTTCTGGTACAATTCCTTTATGAAATTTTGATGGCAAACCCACCATGTTCTGATATGTAGAAAAAGGTCAATTTTTGTCTCTGATGTTTTATCTATTCATACATCAGTAGCTGTTGTCACTGTAGTTTATTAACATGTAAATGTTAATTTATTGATGTGTTAGTAATTGTGGAAAAAATGGTGTTTTCTGACATGAAAGTATGTGTCCTGTACTCTGAAGAGGTGCTCACATCACTGTGGAGTACTATATAGTTAATTTTTTTTTTCATAAAAACCATAAAAAGCATTCTCTGCAATGAAGAGATGCTTATGCCTAAGGAGGAGATACTTGTGTTATGAGTGAAGGTCAGAGCATCTGAAAATTGATATAACTGTTTTGGAGGCTGGAGACAGATAATTTTGTTGTGTGGGAGCTCATAGGTCTGCACTGAAAGAGAGTCAGCTTATCTTTCTTCTGTTTTCCTATGAAATTGGTGGGAAGAGTGAGGAATTCTATTTATCTGGCTTATTTCTGTGAACTTACTCTGTGAAGTTCTTGGGAGTAGATTTTTCCTAGTCACCACTCAGTTTTATGTGAAACTACTATTTTTTCTATGTGAACCAACTAAAGTAGAATTACCCCAAAGCAAAAGACTTGCTGACAGTCTGTGTGAGCCTGGTGGGGGAGGTTCTGTGAGGTCTTGATTTATTTTAAACAAACCCACCTCTGGTAAAGAACAGGCCAGATTCTAGACAAATTCCAGATTTCAGGGACTTCAGGCTTAGCCTGTTGCCAGCTGCAAATGGATTCACCAGCTCGGGAAAGGGACCCAGTTTACAGATGTGCAAGAAGCAAAGTAAAGTTGGTTTGAGCAAGGAATACAGTGGGAAAAAATAGTGAAAGGACTGTTTCATGACAGAGCATAAGTGATAAAATGGTGCTTTGTTGAAGGTGCATTTAAAAGAAAATAATTTTAAAAACTTGGCCAAGTGAAACAGGAAAAGTGGTGTTTTCCAGGGCTCCATCTCTTGTTGAATAAGATGAAGCTTAAAAGCGTCATGTTTCTTTAAAAAATTTTTCTTTATATACTTTTATTTTTCTCTTAGTCAAGAGACCAGGTGAACTGAGTGCTTTACACAAAGATTTTGTGTTTCCATTTTGGAACAAATACTTGCTCCCTGAATTTTCTTGTGCCAAGCAGCAGTGTTCTCTGTTTTTGCTATTTTCCTTAGTTGGCATTTGAGGATTGGTATCCTTTTCCAATCTCTCCCCTCACCCAGTTTATTGTCCTAATAGGATTATCAGCCATGATTGTGTGTTAGCTTTTTCTGATTGATGCCCCGGGAAAGCTTTTAAGAAAAGTAAAGAAACACTTCAGTAAGTTTGTCTGTTCTTCTGAAACTGAAATTTCTGCTGGAGGAAAATGTGGGTTAGTTTGTTCTTTTCACCTCCTGATTCCCTGGTGTTTACCACTTGATGTGTACAGCTTAAAAGATTTAAAGAGCTGTAATAAAAGTGATGAGGCAGCTGATCTACCTAATAGTGAACGTGCCCAACTTGACTTAAAGGCTTAAAATGTAGCTGCCATCCTGCTTGAAGAACTGTATCAAGGCTGGAAGAAAATTTTGTAGGTGATGACTGTAGCAATATCCTAAGGGAAAGAAAGAGCTGTGAAATACAAATGGAGAAAAAATACCAAAAAGAACTTTTTATAGCAAGATCTTCTAATTACATTAAAAATAAGTGATGTGCCTCTCTGACTAACCTTGTTCAAGTACAGCTCAGTAGCCCATTTTTCTCAATTCAGTGTGTTTATATGCAGTGTGGGGAACTCGTGACCCTTTATGGTTTAGGACCAGTTTTGTTGGGCAAGACTTTGCTTCTGTGGTGGTTGGTTCTAATCCTTTTTTAGTATGTGACTAATCAATCCATTCCTTTTTCTGGTTTTGTTTCTTGTGGTATGTTTATATAAGCATTCTTTCTATTAAGAGAAGAAGAAGGAAAAATATCTAGAATCTAGTCCCTTCACTTGATCTCAGAAATTGCAAGGATTCATTTCATCTGGATCATCATCAGCCATGATTGTTAATTTTGGTCTGGACTTGCTATTTTAAGGCAGAACTGAGCAGGATGACTGATGCTCATGTTCCTGTGCTTGCCTGAGCCAAAGGTGGGGATAACCTTACCCCTAACCTATTCAAACAGGAGTGGAAAATAACTGATTCCCAGTGTCAGAGAGCGAAAAGATGCTGATATCAAGACAATTATTCTTCCATTGGCAGGGAGAGATGAAAATAAAATACTTCCTTAGTCTATAGAAGTGTGAGCCAAGATTTCATATATTTCACATGATACTCTCAAAGATCTGTGATTTTGACTTGTTGAGATACCTGTAAACCTCTGAGGAACCTTCTCTTCCATGATACTGTGTATATCTCTGCTTCCTTCACTGCCAGCATCCTTTCCTGTAACAATTTTGCTTGCAAATGTGGCTTTGTGGTCCTGTTTTCTTGGATGACACTACAAGGAGAATTTTTATTGGGCTGGGTTGAAGTTCCTTAGGAAATCAGCTTTAAAGAAGAAGGATTTATCTTTGAACAATTATTACTTGATGGGAGTAGAGGAACAGATCATCTTGTCACAGTCATTTCCAGCAGTAATGAATTGTCCTTTTGTGTTTTACCTTGTTTTTTTATTGAATCCATTAAGTCCAGAAAACGTGTTCAAACCATCTAGAACATCTTGCTAGAGCTGTTTTTTTAAAGGTTGTTGGATGTGATAAGCAGTAGCACAGCTCAGCAGATGGTCATTGCTTCCATAGGAATGAGCCCTTCATTGGAGATGTGCTCGTGCCTAACACTCTCCTGTTGCTGCGGAAGCTCATCTTTTCCAAGAGAAGGAGATGAAACCTTCCTGTTCTTTGTGGCTGGCAAGGGCTTGAAGATGTGTTTCTTTCCATGAGCTGTTAGAGAGTTTCTTGCTGAGATGCATTCCCCCTGTCCTAGTACAGCTGTCAAAGCCTGGGGAAAGTTAGAAGAAAATGTTGGGAAGTTCCCGTTTATTTTGTATGCTTCTCAGGCTTCCTTTTTGCCCTATGTTAGCAGTTTTTCCTAACAGTGATTCCCCTAACTGGTGCTTATGCTCTTTCCCTTAAGAAGTGGTAAAATTCAGATGAGAGGACTCTTGAGTGTTTCCTTTTCCCTGTGTTTCCAAGCTATGCCTCCTCATACAATTCTGTAAAAGGAATCACCTTTTCTTCAGTAACTTCAGAGTCCTATCATTCCAACAAGCATATTCTGGTACCCAGCAGCAGAAATTAAGGAAAAAAATCTGGAGTTGTGCCATGGCTGATTAATCTGCAGAAGGTATTGCTGTTAAGCTGCAGTGAAGATACAGTTTGCTGGGGGCTCCTTTCAAAGTATTTTTCTTTATAAAACCATTAAACCTACCTCAAGTTCAGCTTTCCTTCTGAAAGGCAGGCACAGTTTAATTAAACATTATTGGGCTCTGTATGCCTTAGAAAAAAAGATTAAATTGTTTTGTCAGACTGAATCTATAAAGATATGAGAAGAAAATGGTTGTTTATTTTCATACCTAGTTATGAGGTTTATAACAGTAATGGTTGTTTGGGCTTTTTTTGGGATGCCTTTTTGAAGATTGAAGACTTTGAGTAACTTCAGTCTACCTATTTTGAAAACCCTGAAGGACGATGCTTATATTGATATGATATAGAACCTCTGTGCAGGGAGAAACTGATGGAAAAGCTGATTTGGCTGGCAGATCTTCCAGTGTAGCATTCCAGGAGGTAGCAGGGAGTTTAGCTACAGAGTTCCAAGTGCTGTGTGCAAGCCATGAGTTTTCCTTACCTCTCTGTATGTATTTAAGCCCCAGTAGAAGTTGGTACCAGCAGTGGGATTGGCATCAAAACCTGAACATGCTCAAAACAATCACTAACTGTCCAAAACTAGATGTGGTCTGCTGGATTTTTTGCTTATGAGTGCAGAACAGTTTTTTCCTCTAAATGGTATTGGCCTAATTTGTTCGGACAGTTCGTGTTTTCAACTTTATTTCAGTCGGAATAGCCACATGGCAGTGTATGCTTCAGTAAGAGATTCAGTAAGATTCTGATTAAAGAGGAGGAGGAACTCTTACCAGAAGTGAACTTCAGAAAACAGTAAAATAATTTTAATATCTACCAAGAGAATAACCCTTTGTCTCAGGGCTTCTTAATGTTGAGCTATAAAAGAAGTGAATTTTGTTGTTGTTGTTTCCAGGCAGGGTGTCTGTCTAATACATGTGCCTTGAACAAGCACATTCACAGTTTTGCTCCCTGTGCTGTTCACTGAGTGGTGTTTTGATGTTGGAAATTAATCTTGAGTAAATTAAATACATTAATGAGCTATGTTAAAGAGCAAGACTTACATAGTGTATGTGGTTATGTTACTTGTCTCAGTGTTGTGAGGAAACTGTGGTAAGGAAAACTTGTGATGAGAAAAAATGAAGCCAACTATTTATTTAAACAGATCCCCCAGTTGCTCTTGCTGAGTACCAGATTTAGATACGCTTGCTGATTGTGAATTAAGTCAGCTGAAGATGTTCTCATTCCTTTGCAGCTCTGTGTGTTTTAGCAAACTGCTGGTGCTGTTTGTTTCTGTGGTGGCTCTCAATCTGTCTGAATTCTGCCTGAATTGTTTTAACATGACTTGCAGTTAATTTGCTTCTCATCCACGGAGTTGTCCGTGCTCAGCTGCCAAGCTGCCTGTCTCCTAGCAGACCATGCCTCTGGCAAACACCAGTAGCCAGTCCAAATCATATTCCAAACAGTGCTGCTTCCCACTTCCAGGGGACTCCTAATAATGTTATAGACTCAGCTGTAGCTGTTCAGTTCTCTGATGAATAAGGAGCACCAAAACAGCATTTTTACTGAGGAGAGACATATGTGTTTTTGTAATAATACAACAGGAGAAAGCTATAAATACAGAAAAACACATAATAACAAAACTCACTGAGTCGTAGTAAAATGAAAGTCTCCAAGGCAGTTTTGTTTTGAAACATGACCGTGGAAAGTGGTGCTCCACAGATGAGTTTGCTGATATGTCAAAGAGATTTAGTGACTTAAAAAGCTCACTTCCCACAACTGTTACTCCTGGCACCTGAAATTGAGTTGTTTCCTGTTTCTAGTAAATGAGTTAAGTCTTGTTTGCAGTTGTGCAATGTCATTGAAGATCTTTGCAGCGATAGTCACTTGGCTGGGGCTTATGCAGGTATCAAGGTTCAGTTTGGCTCCAGGGCTGCAAGAAACAGAGCACTCAGCCTTGGTGAGGACAAACCAGAGCTCAGTTTCCTCTCCTCCTGCTTCACACCCAAAAGCCTCTCTGTGCACTTGTACTGGCTTATCAGCCAGCTGACAAAAATTGAGTGTTATGGGACCTCTTCAGAGCAGAATTGTGCCATTATCTTCTACAGTGATAACACACCACAAACATTAAGGTTTTTGTCATCAGTTATATTAGTTAAAGTCTTGTAATTCTTCAGTTTTTGTTATTAGAGTGGGGTTTATTTCTAAGAAGTTTATCTGAAAGAAGGTTTTGGAAGTGAAACTAACAGATCCATCCAATGGCTTTGGAAGCCATTGATTAAAAGCAAGATTTACAGTGTTGTTTCAGGTTAGTCAAAATGACAGAAACTCCCAGGTCCTTACTGATAGATGTAACTGAGATGACGTCTTTCTAGTTTTCAGACTGCTTTCACATATCCTCCTGCTGCTGTTTGTAGTTTGGGGTTTTTAATACTCAGTTAAAAAATGACTCAGATGTTGGGAGGGAGGAAAAGCTGCCAACTGAAATGTTGGTGTGTAGCAGTTACGAAATGCCTGATTCCTTCAGTCAGAAGGAAATGTCTTTGTCATCGTAATTTTCTTAATAGACTCTAATCATGCATGTAGATATGATTTCACAGGAGCCTTTCTGATGAAAATACCTTTTAGCAGCTCTCAAAGCTTGCTCTTACTTAAAAGAAACTTAATATTTGTGCTTGACAGTGAGCTGTGATTATATTGGGAATCCTGTAATTGGAAGGACATACAGAAATCAAAGCAGGCAATGCTATGGTCTGGAAACTAAATGCTGGTGGTCTGTTTCTTTAGAAAAAAGACAGTGCAGGAAACTTGGACGATTACATAGAGTTTGATAAACTGTGTCAGCCTTCCTGAGAAATGGATCAGGAGTGAAAGCAGTGAAAGGAGGCAATTCTCCTATTTCAGCTTCCACAAGTGAAAAACACTTTGCTGAAGGAAAACAGGACGCTTCAACCATCAGGCAAAAAATAAGATTATGTTGGAAAGTTGCGCTTCGGAATTTTGAAATTCTCTCACTTCCATGGGAGGTTAAAATTTCAATACAAGAGGCTACACAAAGCATGCCCAAATCTACTTTGTAGTGAGCAGATTATTCTTCACCTTGATTAACATTTAAACCAGAAAAGATGTTTCAATGCACATTTCCCCTCCATATGTCAAAAATAATTCTGAATTCTTACTGGTACAATTGCTAGCTTACTCTGCAGGACTGAGGATAAGGAATGGCAGAATATAATGGCATTTTTCTTTCTTCTTGTGAGTGTTTGGAGGAAATACCTGTTGGTTTTTGTTTGGAAGCTGAAGTCCATTTGTGTGTGACACCAATTTGCTGTAACTGTGTCCATGGGCTGTAAATAGTACGTGCTGGTTTCTCCTCCTCATCCTCCTCCTTCTTGCTATTACAGTAAAGAGTATTTTTATTTACTCCAGAAATTACTGTGACTGTGAAGTGGCACACTAAGCTTGCTTGTGTTTTAACTGTTTGTGTGCAATCTGAGCAATGGCTTTAATTTTAAGGTCAAGAAAGAATACTTCGCAGAATTGAGATTTAGATGAGTAAGAATTTGAGATAATTTTTGAACTCATGGTACTACAAAAACTACCTGTAAGTAGCACCTGGAAATGTCTGTGCTTACATATTCTGAAGATGCTCAAATCCCAAAGTGATGAACGTGTTCTTTGGTATCTATGTACAAATCCTGTTTAGGTTTGGGAAATAACAGTGTCCTGTGCCCTAAAAAGGGTTCAACAGTGCCTTTGTTTTAGAATGAATCATAATGAATATACAGCATGTTAAATATAGGACCATCCTTGCCGAAAGAAATGAAACAGAATTTTTCAAGAGAGTGGTAAATAGATTTTTTAGCACTCTGTTGCTGTTTTGGGTGGAAAGGATTTGTGTTCTCTGACTGCAGACAATGCTGTCCTGGCTGCATGGCTGCTCTGCTTGTCAGGGGAGTTTTGGAAACAAAACAAATGCCCTTTGAAGCTTTTGGCAAATTGACTTAATTAAATAACTGCCTTTAGGACGGGAGGATCTTTGTACCCTGGTAATGGACAAGTGTTGGAACACCACCAGTTGAAGATGAGATTTCTCTCTTGGAACAAACAGTGGTGGCTCCCTCAGTCTGATATGGGGCATCTTGGATTAAAAAGCATTTCTGGATCATCCTCTGTGCAGCTGCTGTCAGGGAGGAATGTGTGTACAGGCCTGGTTTGTTAAACTGTTCAATTTTAATCCTGTTTAAAGACAACCATCAGATCTTGCCTTGTTTGAAAGCCTGGTGAGAATTATCTCAATAGCTTCATGGGTATTGTTAAATCTTCAAGGAGAGCATGTTTTACAGAAGGACTAGAAATGTCACAGTAGTGCTTGAAGTCACTCTGGTGTTTCAAAAACAAATATATTTGGCTCTTAAAGTTATTTTAAAATTATTTTAATGGTGTAAATTATTTATAGTTACATTTCTCCATAGTTAATGTGAGGCTGTGATATTTGTGCTAAGCAGTTGTTTGGAGTAAACAATATTGATTTTTGTTTCTTTTAATGTATTTAATGTAACCTCTAGTGTGAGTTTGTTTCTCGTCTGTTTGATTTTTCTCCTTGGTCTGAATTGAAAAAGAATAGTTACTTTCAGAGTCAAGCTTCTCCTTTCACTGTTTCCACTTTTCCTTAAGGATTCATGTCTGTCAAGGAGAGTATACACTGTAAAGGAAGGACACAGAATATCTCTTTTCCTTATATTTTGGAGATACTTTTCCTGTTGCTGTTCCTCCTCAGAGCTACTGTTGCCTTTCCCCCCTGTATCTGTGGAATATCACATTCTATGGGCTGCCTGATAGTGTATCCCTGACAGCTGCTGGGAGATAAATGGGGAAAAAACCTCTTAAGTAGTGCTACTGTTTTCTCTTACCAAAACAGCTTATTCCTTATAATACTAAATTTTTGGAGCATGACGTGCTCTCCCTTTCCTGAGCTGTCTCCAGCCGACTATAGGCACTTCCAGACTGCTGAGGTGCTGGCAGACACAGCTGGCAATTCTTTTGGGGCCTGTTGGGTACAGTCTGAAAGGCTGAGATCCACAATACAGGAAATAAAGGAAGGAGTGCAGACTTTGGGTTGAATTTGATATAGAAATCTGCATTTATGGAATTACAGGATCGTGGAATGGTTTGGGTTGGAGGGACTTGAAGCTCATCTCATCCGACCCCCTGCCATGGGCAGGGACACCTTCCACTGTCCCAGGTTGTCCAAGCCCAAATTTCCAGCCTGGCCTTGGACACTGCCAGGGATCCAGGGACAGCCACAGCTTCTCTGGGCACCCTGTGCCAGGGCCTGCCCACCCTCACAGGGAAGAGTTTCTTTCTCTTATCTGATTAAATTTCCTGGCTTTCACTTTGCAGACATTGCCCCTTGCCTATCACTACTGTTCCTAAACGTTTTGTAATTCAGCTTAAGGATGATGAAGTGCAGGAACTGGGGGAGGACAGGGATACTCAGTTGGGAAACTGTGTTAGAAAACTCTGTTTTTGTGTGACCATAAATGTGTTTTAGTACACACTGAAGCGTCTCCTGGAATTAACTCATAAAAATTTTGGCCTATGAACATACAATTGCGTATCTGTTGAGGTATATCTTCACTGAATTTCAGCCTTTCAAAATTTTCTTTTTAAGTATTGTTTAATTATTCTTCGTGTCCAAACTAGATTTTCTTGATGCAATAAGCCTTTGAAACATCTATATTTTGTGGTTCTAGTTAGGTTTCTGTTCTTGTATAGTAAGAATAATTCTTGTTTATCTGAGGAAAGCCACTTGCTCTGCTTGGCACTTATAAAAGCTCTTGAAGCAATTGGAATGCATTGATCAATTGTGGCTAATTATCCATTAGAGCTTTGAAGTTGCTTGCAGAGGTGACACTCATTACAAAGTAAACCTTCTAAGCTTTATTTTGATTCATAAGTACAACAGTGATACTGAGTGCAGAAATTGTAGTAGATTCCATTGTGTTTGTACTCAGGCTTGTGCAGGATTTTGGAGACATTTTCTTTCTTCAGGCATATATACAATGTAAGCATAAGATCATTTGATTTTCTTTCCCTGGGAAAAGTTGATTTCTAGTTAAGTGTATTAATAATCTGTTCTCTATATATCCAGTCATATGTAAAGAAGGTTTTCCCATGAAATTTTGTCTTTTGTGTTCAGTAATTGTGGGGAAACATGGGTTCATGTTTTTTTAAAGGTCTCAGAATACTGAAGTTCTTCTTTGGCCTCTGTGAAATGCTTGGAAGAGAATTTCACATCTTATTACAAGCGGTAATAAAACACCTGGCTTCTTTATAATGGGATTTTAAAAGTTTTATTTTTAGTTTTACCAAATTTTAGTAATAAAGGATGGAGTAAATTACAGTTATTCCTGGACATTTGAGTATTTTAATTTGAGTTCATTTACTGCTGAAGAACAAGACAGTAATTGCTTCATGAATCTGTTGTGGTAGGCCTTGGTTATAGCAATTAGCTTAAAGTGATGGGAGACCTGGAGCTTGGCTTCCTCTGAACAGTGGTAGCCAGATCACGATTTCATTCTCAAAACTGATCCTTGGAATGTTACATTTTAAGACTTTCTTGTTACTGACTTAAAAGTGAGTATTTTTAACTGAATGTTTTGTCAAACTGCCAAACCTGCAGGTTGGTTTTAGGTGAGTGCTCTCACCTCAGCTCAGATAACATCATTGCCTCCATTCTTGCACTGAGATAGAATTCACTTTTTTTTGGTAACACCACTGGCTTTCTGCCATAAAATGATTAATCTTTTCCTTGCCTCTCCATCTGTCCCTCTGGCATATACATTCCAAGCACCATGGTGACTTTCTTTTGGAACACATTACTATAGGATGAAATAGCAATTTGTAGAGACTTAGGGGTTTTTTTTGTCAGTAAACAGATGCAAGATGATGCCAGTGTAGTAAAGAAAGCCTGTCTTTCCCCTTCACAAATGAACATGAATTCCTACTGAACCTGTCTCCTGCACTTCTCTGGGAGCTGTAATTGCTGAGGTGGACCTTGCTTCATGCTAGAGGTTTGGGCCTCATTCCAGAGGGAGATAAGAGTCCAAAGAGCAAAGTCCTCAGCCTGTGCCTGCTGCAAAGCTGCTCTTTGGTACCGAGTCTGTGAGCAAAGCACTGCTGGGAGTCGTGACAGCAGCACACAGGGGCTGAGGAGGGATTAACTCCAGAGGGTTGATGCCAGATCACAGCAGCTCTGGAGCTCATGTGTGTTCTGCTCACCTGGGGTCTGCTGGTGGAGTGTGCAGATGGCAAGGCACAGGTCCCTGTCTCTGTGTGTTACCTCTCTGGGAAGCAGAAGTAAGCATTATGAAAGCAGTCCTGTCCTCTTTCACTGTCACTAACAGCATTAAAAGCAGATGAATTGCCTGTCAGTCTGAATTTCTTGGGTCTTCCATTACCTAGCAGATTGACTCCTTCATTCACTGTGCTTTGTAGAATTCAGTTTGTAACTTCTGAGCATGAGACACCCAACTGTTTGATTTCCTTGTCTTGAGAGAGAGAATAAAGACCCAAAGGAAGAAAGTTAAAACTATTTAAACCAAGCAAGAGGATATACTGCTTGTAAAAACATATCAGTGGATGGGAAGAGAGAAAAAGGGAGCAAAATCCTGAGCATTGTAACCAACTTGTGTGTTGAAAGCCCAGATTTGAGGGAGGTGTGGTAATTTGATGGCAAGGGATTTAAAGGCTTAATCTAATAATGGAGTATGAAGGGCTTGATTTTGGTGAGGCCCATAAAAGAAGGAAGTAAAGGGTGCTTGGGATGGCATGTCTGGAAATTGAGTCACCTCTGTCCTGTAGTGACTTGGACAGCGAATGCTTGGGGGCAGAAGCAGGGTACTGGGTCTGTACCCAGTCATTCTCTTCATGCTGAACCCAAGGGATACTGCTTGGATGTGTAGGTCATAGTGGGAAGTGCAGAATTCCCATTTTGTGCCAGCTTGCTCTTTTTTCTAAAATAAAAATGAGAGAGAGAGAGAGAAGAAAAGTGTCCCTAACATCTCAGTGATGTAGCTGGGGATTTTGGGTGAAGCATGAGAGATGCTGAGTAGTTGTGGCTCTGTAAGGGTTCCAGTGTTTGTGCACAGCTACTCTCAGCCTAAGGCTATTGATGAAGTGGAACCCTAAAGTTCCAGCTCAGGCATTCAGAAAAGGACATCAGAGTTTACAGCAGCTCTTGAAGGGTGGAAATAGTTACTGTCTCCTCAGTCTTTAGCATTTTGCATCACACGCAGTTGTGACAATGATACAGCAGGAGGAAGTAGGAAGAACTTCCTTCTTGCAAATCCAGGGATTTAGAAGAAAGCAGTAGTGAGTGGCAGATGTGTTTTACTAGAGCAATTTACACAGTTGAACAGCCAAGCTCTCACGTATGCAACTCTTCAACAGTGCTGTTAGTTTGTGAAGATCTGGCCTCTTATCAAAACAGATCAGATCTAGGATGCCTCTGCTCTCTCTCATCATTAACTATGACAGGCATGTTCTGTTCTCTGAAATAATTTAAATTATTAATCTGGGATTTTAATTGGTTTTTTTAGGTTTTATACCATAAACTAAGTCCAGAATAGTGCAGGGATAGTGGTGGCTCACTAAAAGGCTGACTTTGTGACTTCTTCCTACAGTTATTTTGTCAGATTCAGAGGTGCAGGAAGAGTTTGGTGAGAAAAAAAAGTGGCTCTGACTGCCCTGTTTTTCTATTGTCAGAACAGATCTGAGTAGCACAGCCACTAGGTTGGCTGTGTGTCCTCACACTGCCACTGTCAAAGCTGCAGTTCTTTACAGCACCCTCACCATGGGGGTCTTCTAAACTGTTTCCTGTCGAGCTTTCAGCTCCCTCCCATGTCCTCAGATAATCTCTGAGGTGCTGACAGGACAGTGCTGGCAATGGTGGTTGCTCCTCAAGAGCCCTGGGTAGTGTCTGCTGCTAAATGCAGTGGGTGATGGCAGAGGTCTCTGTGCCTTCCTTCATGGGGATGTCAATCTGTGAGTCTGCCATGCTTTAGGGGTGATATTCCCGAATTTAGTGCTCCCACTGAGATTCTCCAAACCACACTACCACTTGTTCAGTCCCCCTTTCCCTGCAGTGGGATGGAGAGGAGAATTGGAGGCAGAAAAGGCAGAGATCACAGGCTGAGATAAGAACAATTTACTGGAAGCAGCAATGAGATAAGAAACAGGAACAGCAACGATATTAATAACGAAAGTATATGAGAGAGGCAAGTGATTCACATGCAAAATGCTCAGAACAGTGTTACCCCCACTCCCTCCTGCTGGCTTACTCAACCAGGAGGAACCCCTTCTCCCCAGAAGAGACTCCTTTTTTTTGGCAGTGGCATGAGATGGTACAGAATAGTGTATCCTGGCCATGCCCTGTCCTGGCTGGAACCAGGACATTACCCCTTATTCTATACCATGTACTCATATCTAATTTGTACACCTTCCAACTAGGTACATACATTTGTATTTGTACTTATATATAAATATATACATCTCTCACAAGCACAGGTATAATTTCTGTAGTCAGTGGTCGTCCCTCCAAGATATCTGTTGAGTTCATTTAGTCTGTGCCTGTGCATTCTTTCAGTCCTAGATGTCTTCCAGGGCAGGAGGGCTGGTGTGCTGTTTGCTGGTTGCACGCTGCATCAGGAGCTCACATGGCATGATGTGTGAGAAGCACTTTCCCTTTGAACATCCAGCCCAAAATTGGTAGTCAGGGTTCCAGGAGAAGCTGTGCTTCAGTGCCAGTCATTTTGGAAGCAGCTTGAACCTCTTCATAGGCTGCCAGGATCTCTTTTTCAGTCTGGATGTAACAGGATTTGGATCCTTTATATCCCTGACTCCAGAACCTCAGAGGTCATCCTCTAGTCTCCCCAGATACTTTTTACCAGACAGGCCAGGAAGGACCATTCTCCTGGACTGTAGAGCATGTTTTTTACATCCTGTCCTGTCCTGACTGGCCCAGGGGCTACTGCTTGAACAACCTCTCACTTGATCTGTTCAAAGCTTGTTGTTGTTAACTTTCAAGTGTTGTTCCACTTGAAATCATTTTTCTTCCACATCCCAAGATGGAGAGAGCTGACAATCTGACTGTAGTCTGGGAGGTGCGTCCTCCAAAAACCTACAGTGAGACCCTTTAGCCTTACTTTGCTTTATGGCAAAACCAGCCTTCAGGAGGATTTGGGTTATCTTCTCCCCTTTATCAAAAACTTCCTCTGCCCTGTTCTCCCATACAGTGATGTCACCAATGTTCTGTAAATGTTCTAGAGCCCCTCACCCTTTTCCAGTGCAGTCTGGATCAGTCCATGACAAGTAGTGGAGCTGTGTTTCTACTGGGGCACAGCAGCTCTCAGTAATGGTGTGGCTTCATTCAGGCCACCATAGTCCACTGTCAGTCTGCAGTTTCCATTGGACTGACACACTGATCCTATGGGGCTGTTAAAGGGTGAGCAGGGCTTGCTGAGCACTCCCAGCTCTCCAATCCATGGCCCATCCCAGGGGTGGAGTCCTGCAGGGCCGGCTGGTGCCATGTTGCCAGCAGGGCACTGGTGTGGTAGTGGTCAGTACTTGTTGTTCTTCATCCCTCCTCAGTCTCACAGCAGAAGGGTCCTCTGAGAGACCAGACAAGGAATTCAGCTGTCGAATTCTCTCTGTCTCCATAGCAGCTCTTCTAAAAGCCCAACTATTCCCTTTTGGGACCTTGAAATACCCTCTCCTGAGGTGATCCATGGCAAGGATGCCTGGTGCCTTTGGGCCAGTTACAATGGAGTGTTTTGCCATTTATTCCCAACCAGGCTCGCATCAGCTTTCAACACAATCAGCTGTTGGGATCCCCCCTGCCACCCCAGAAACTGAGATGGATTCTGCCCCTGCAGATCTCAGTGGCATCAGGGACATTGTGCACCATTGTCAACTAAAGCCTCATATTCCTGTGCATCTGATGTGCCAGGCTGTGGATCCACACAGTCCAAGAGATCCAACAATCCCTTTTCTCCACCTGGCTGGGGGTAGGGCCCCTCTAGTTCTGATCATGGTACTTATTTCTTTCTTCTTGCAAATATGAACCAGAGATAACTTCAAGAGATTGTGAAATAACATCAGCCCTTCATTCTGTCTGAGGATGTGCCCCCAGGAAAATGGAGGGGCATTTATCCTCGAAGAATTTCCTGTGGTAGTTGCTTTTCCTTTCAACTCTCGTGCTCGTGCTGCCAGGGCAGAGGTGAGTGAGATTTTCATCCCACTTCTTCATGTCCACTCTGTGACCATGCAGGTAAAACCAGAGGTTACTTTGTGATGTGTCCCCTCTCAAGCCAGTGGCAGCTTGCTCCCAGTAGCAGAGATTCTGGTCAGTACTGGTATCCACATGGGACTTTTGCTTTCTAGTTTGCTCAATCTGATCTGTCCAGAGTCTTGGTCAGTCCTTCCACAGGTTGGTAGGGAGTAAAAAAGATGATCTTCATATTGCCAGAGTTAAGGAGTCACCTGAAGTCCTGTTCTCATTTCATTGACATCAGTGCTAGTGAGTTGGCCTACGGCCATGGCACACTCCATGCAAACTTCTGCCACAGTGATTGCATACTTAACGTCCGAGGGAAATGAAAAATCCTCAAAAACTTGTTACAGGCCTGAAGGAGAAAATGGGGGTGGAAAGCTGCGAAAAATCATTCTCTCCTGTTCCCCCCCCCACAGACTGTGTACGATTATTAAGGGATTCCCAGAGGCAGTGCTGAAGTAAGGGCAGGAGAGCAGCGCTGAACACCCATCCCAAATGAGCCTCATTGCTCCCGATGTTATCATGTCATAAACTGGTATCCCCCAGGACAGCAACAAAGCCATCCTGCTGTCTCTCCCTGCTCTGGAAAAGAGCACAATGATGGGCACATAAGGAAACAGGTGAAGTACCACACCCACATGAACAGACAAAGCAGCACTGTGCTCCCCTACCTAATACAGCAAATGGCTCAGATAAATTTGTTTCCAGCCTGCTTCGGCAGATCTGTTGTTATCTCAACCCTTGGAGCCACGCTGGTGCCAGATAAGGCTGTTGTGGTTTAAGAATGGTATTCCCCAATTTAGTGACTCTCCCTGACCCCCTCCCCCTGCGGTGGGCTGGAGAGGAGAGAGGCACAAAAGGCAAAGACCACAGGTTGAGATAAGAGCAAGAAACAGCAAAGAGATAAGAAAACAAATAGAGAGGCCAATGGCTCACATGCAAAATGCTCAGAACACCCCTTCTCCCTGGAAGAGGCTCCCTTTCCTCCCTTTCCCCTGCCCTCGGCAGTGATGGGAGGTGGTACAGAATAACCTCTGTGTCCTGGACATGCCCCCTCCCAGCTACTGCAGAAAATAAATCTGTCTTGGCCAGAAGCAGGACTGGGTCATAATCTACCTGTCCATCTCTGCTCAGCAATCTTGGGAACTTAATTATCTGTGAGACCATTAAGAAAAATGGCTCAAATTGACCAGTGATTTCCAAAGTGATTAGAGAAAAATTGATCCGAGGGAAGGGGGGATGTGCAGTTTCCCTAGGATGCCTAACTAACAATATAACTGGTTTGTGATCCTGCAGTCAATGTCAGTCTGAAGAGGCAACTTAATTGCTGCAGGATTGAGTGAGTGGATGTATTTCTGTGCTGCAGTCCATCCTGTGTGTGATCTCATGTCTTTACAAGAGCCATCACCTGGAGCTGCACTCAGCCATGCTCAGTAACACAGTCCTGGGGTGCAGAGGAGGCTGCAATAGTTTGATTCAATTTTTGGCTTCTGTTCTGCACCTCTGCCTTCCTGGACTTTGGTCCCTGGGTTTGGTTAATGGACTCTAGTCAAGGTCTCAACTATCCAGTGATAGTTTTTTCTTCTCATCTTTCTGTGTTGTCTCTGGACAAGCAGAAGAAAATTTGTAATTATCTTTATATTATATGGTTCCATTTTATAAAAACGAAAGCATATGAAAATGATGGTGGTACAAAGGATACCTCTGATGCGAGGCCTTATGATTTTTGTGAACTAACTCCTCTTGATGAATAGAGGCACACACTATTTAAATAAAACATTAATATAATCTTAACTATTTCAGTAGTATTTAGTCACTTCTATTTTTTTCTAATTTTGGCTTTGAAGCTACAGAGCTTCAGCTCCTACCTGTTGATACATCTTTGTTAAATAGAAAATATTTGTGTTATCACCTTTTCATTCCCAAAGCCAGTACTTTAGAATCGCTTCAGTCCTTGCCTTAATAAGATAAGCAAATTAATAAGCTTAAATAGTAAGCTAAATAAATTAGGCTATTAGATTGCAATTAGCCTGTCTTTGGCCATGCCCATTAGTTCTTTGAGCACTGCTTGAGCCCTCTCTGGATTCTGTCATTTTTACCTGGCATTCCTGAACTCCCATAGCATGTTGGTCGTTGTGGCAGCAGCGTTCCCATCACTCCAGACACATAACGATGGCACTTTCTCCTTATCCAATTGTCTTTTCATCCCTCCTGCTGGCATACTGAGAGCTCACATTTGTTCTTCTTCAAGCATTTTGCAGATTCATGGCTTTCAAAGTCTGGCCAAGCTTGTCTCGTTTGCTTCCTTTCTTTCCAGGCTGTTTTCAAGTAAAAAAATCCAGCAGATACTGAATTGAATATTAACGATAACTATTTTTAGTTTATAGGATTGGATCATAATCAGATTACTTCAGCCAGGCTTATTTTCCACTGAGCCCATGCTGCTTTGAGTTCTTTGCTTCTCATATCAACCTTCCAGTATTTTTTCTGTTGTCATCTCAGTCCAAATCTCATGGTATTGTTTTGGTTTTAAATACTTGGCCAGAATAACCTTCTTCCATTTTTGTACAGAGTCAGTGCTTCAAAATTTAATGAAAATTAACATTTAACTTGGAGATGAGTTTGTTGCTTTGGTTTTTTTGTTTGGGTAGTTTTGGGGGGTTTTTTGACTAATCTGTCTGGACCAGCTAATTAAAAAAAAAAAAAAAAAAGTATGGCATTAAGTTTAGGTAGTGGTGGTATAAGATTCAAGCCCAGGAGCGTTATCAGAGTATCAGAGGTGGTTGCTGCTCCTTGGCACATGCCTACAAATGCAGGTGCTTTCTCTCTCACAGGAAAATTGAGGCTGAACTCAGTCTGTCCTGCCAGATCTTTTACTAAATTTGGAAACCCTGGAGCGAAAGGTGGGCTGGGGCAACAGAGGAGAGCAGAATTTCCCAAAGGAAAATGGATTGCAAGGAACATAGCTGCATGCAGTTGTGAGGTTTCTGACAGTGTGTTGGAGAGGAAGCTAAAAAAGAGAGCAGGAAATGATGTGTTTGTAACAGGGAGTGGGGTTTGCAGCCCCTTGTGTTGGTTGCATGTCTGGGAGCCTGGAGGATTGTGGTGATGGAGATCCCTGGACTGCAGGAGTGAGAGCTGTGCTGGTGGAGGTGAGGGGACAGATGGTAAAAACTTAAAGGAGGAGGGAAGGGTGGAGTTTATTTACAGCCTGAACACTTGGTGTACAACCCATCTTCTCAATGCTGGGCTAGAGGAAGAAGTACTGTGGTGTGTCAGTATTGCTAAAGAAGGGAGGGAAAAAGAAAGCTTTAAAAGCAGAAGGAACAGCACAATGTGGAGATCCAGTCTGCTCTGAAAGGTGTCTTCAGGGTTAGGTTGGTGAACTTCTCAGTTGTCACATCCCCTCTGAGTTGCACCCTCAGGTGAGGTTTGTAAGGTTTGGTCACAAACTTGCTCTATAAAATCTATGAAACTGCAGGAGCTAGAGGAAATGGAATTGCTGTTCTGCTTTGAAGAGAACTAAGAAGCAAAGGAGGAGAAGCACCTTCCACAGCTGCTGCTCAGGCCACTGCAGTGTGATGGCTCCTGTAGTCCAAGGCAGCTGAACAAAGATTTTTAAATGCTGTGGGTTTTTTTCAGCTTGGAAGTTTGTACATTCCTTGGCTTATGAGAGTAGAGTGAAATACCCTATTTCCTATCCACACTCGGTAATAGATTCCAGTATCTTAGAGAGTTGCCATAGTGATAAAAAAGGGAACAGAATCTACTTGTCTTCCTGGGATAGCAGAATTATTAAATTAAATGCTTCTTTTCCATTAAAGGAGAGTGTCATTATCATATTTCTGAGAACTGTTTTAGAGCAGAAATAATGTGTTTAAGGTGGTGTCCTGCATTAATCGTGTTCCTTCTTGAGGCACCTCTAGCCTTAACTTGCACTTGGGATACACCCCTTTATCTTCCCCACTGCAGCTGGTGGAACAGAACACCACCTTTCTTGGGGAAGTCTGCTCTACTCCATCAGAATTCATGCAGCTGTGACCACAAAGAGCTGGGCAAAAGAAGCAAGATTTGCCCAAAATTGCAGCACAGAAACAGAAGTGCAAGATGTGAGATGCAGAGGATGAGGTGGAATGAAAGGAGCCACCATGGGGTGGAGTGCAGGGAACAGGGCTGCTGAAAATGGTGACAAGAAGAGAAAGGAGATGAAATGATGGAGAGAGGGGAGCAAAGGCAACATGTAGGGAACATCCATGAGCTTAGAACAAAATGGGAGTGAACAACATAACCCAGGTTGTCAGAGAGAAGCTTTCAGCTTTTGGTATAATGGAGATGTGCTGGATGGCAGGTGGAGAAGCCCTGTGATGCACATCCATACCTGCTCCATGTAGGTGGAAAACAAAACAACCCACACTGGATTGCTCTTTGCTTTCCTTCCTTTTAGAAAAGTAAATTTAACAAACTTTAAGCCAAATGCAAATCTTTGTGATGGCTCAGAGTTCCCCATGAAAATGACCTATCTTACCACGTTGTAAACTCAAGTGTTCTTGCTGGTTTATCTTCTTTGGTGACTTTTAATTACCTGGTAATCTTCCCCTGAACTACCTATTTTGGGATCAGAGTTTTGTTTCAGAAATATATATAAAAAAAAGGTTTTCTGAGTATCTGCCTTCCCTTACCTACCTGGAAAAAACCTGGAAGCAGAGGCAGGAGCTGGGGTGTTTGAGCCTTCTGAGTCCTGTGCTTGGAGCTGCCAGTTTCCATTTGCAGAATGAAGAAGCAGGGTAAAGTCTTTCCAGTGTGTAGACTCAATCTTCTGCATATATTTACCAGTTATTTTTTGAGATTTTAGTCAGCCATGGTTTAAAGTTCCACAGAAGTCACTGGGCTCAGATAATTGACCAGGAATTGCAGTTTATGCCTTGTGTTCTCGGGTGTCTTTCAGTGTGTGATAGGCAGGGATCTGCCTGATTCTTCCTTTGCTTCCAGCTCCTTTTTGCTGCCTTCCCACCAGGGAGGAGCTGACAGTGGTTTGCTCTGCTGGAGTCCCTACCTGGCAGTGTTTGGAATGAATTCTGAGCTGCTCCTCAGGGTAGCAGTAACAGCTCTGCAATGCTGTGGATCTCAGTGCTGTTTGGCAGCAGGTTGTTCTGCCACTGGAACTCTCGCTGATCCCAGACCTGGTTGGAAACTGTTAAAAATAGATAAGAGTTTGTTCGAGCAGGTCTCACATTGTATTGTGCATTCTTAGTCTCTGGAAATTGCAGTCCCGTTAATTTGAATTCTTCCCAGGAAAAACTGAGTTTAAACCCCCCTGAAACCACGAACATCCATCCGTTTTAATAAACTCACCTTGTGGGTGATCCCTCCCAATTTTTGTCTCCATATTTACTTCAGGGATTGCCACCTAAGAAAGGCTTTTCCACTTATTCAGACTATTTTTTTTTTAAATATGAACTTCAAACAAAAAAAGAAAGTCTTTAGAAGTTTGTTTCATTGGAAGTAATTTACAAAAATGAAGTGTGGGTTAAAAGGCATGTCTAATGTTTTACAGTGTCATCAAATTATGCTATTTTTCGAAAGTTACAGACTGGTGTAATGCTTTAGCTTATGAAAGCACAGCTTTGGACGATGAAATACAATGTGGCAGAGAGCAGGTTAACCAAAATACAAGGTTTCAAATGGAAGCTGCTCTACTTCCAACTGGATTTCAGAGAACAGCAAAGCATTTTTAAAAATTTCCATCAAGTATTTATTACTTAATGATTACCTAAAGTAGAAAAAATTATCCTCATCCTATTAAGCACTCAGCTTGGAAGATTTGAAAGGTTGCTTTGTTGTTGTACAGAGTTGTGATCTGTCTAATAACGAGATCTACTGAAGAGGAAATGTTAAAATGAAGCAATCATATGGTGGTACCTGTTAGGATTGCAGAGCCTTGGTCCTTTGGGGATGCTCTAGTCATTTAGAGTTTTAGCAAACTTGAGACTATCTTTTGAGACCAAAATATTTCTAATATTTTTCCTAAAAATCTATTTTTAAACATTCTTCCTTGAATAAAAAAGCATTAATATTTCCTGATAATGAGATGAAAACACATCTCTGTTTCTTTCGGAGCAAGATCTTAAATTTGAGGTAAAATTTGCTCAGCATTCTCACTGCCCAAACAAAGTCTCTCTTCTGCTCTTTGAAAATTCAGCTGTAGAAGATTCTGTCAGAAGCTTTTAACACCAGGCTCCCAAGCTCAGCACATCCATGCTGGGCATTCAGTGCCTGCACTGAGCCTTTTCCATGTCCTCCCTGGTGTCTGAGTCTGCTCCATCCATGAGCTGCCACGTCCAGGGTGGGCTGTGCTTGTACTGTGCTCTGCAGGCTGGGGTGGCCCATGGAAGCCATGGAGGAGGTTCCTGTTGGAGCAGCATTCCTGTCTCCCAGTTGGGGCTCCCAAAAGCTTTCCCAGTGCTGGTGGTGACTGTAAAGGTCTGCAGGAAGTACAGTGGTGGTTGCCAGAGAAGTCTGTATATTATTCCATTCAAAAAAACTCCTCCAAACTTTCAAGCAAGTTCAAAGAAGACTAGAAGGGCAAAGTCCTTCCAGCAACGAAGTTTATAGTTGAGAATTAGACATGAGAAAACTAAGAGCCTCAGAGTTAATGTTCCTATTTCTGGCTCTGAGAGGTTTCAGTAGTCTCCTAAGCTGTCTTAGAATCTCACTTTCAGTTTCAGAAATTTTCTTCACTGTTGATCTGATAGACCCCTGCAGCATTAACGAACAGCTGTCATTATCAGATGACACTTTCTCATACCTTGTCTGAAATAGTGGGTTGAGTGGGTAATTTTATTAAATACTTTGCTATTAATTCTTCAGAAAGCTGCCAAATTCCGTGATGTAATAAATAATAATTAAACTAATTTCTCTGAACATGCACTCTACAAAACAAACACAGAAATACAGAAAATTAAATTCTTTATATTTGTGCAGTGTGATAGTAGCTAACACCATTGCCTTTTAAAGGCAGTCTTGGGACTAAACTTTGGATGTTAATTTTTGGTCTTACTTGCTATTTGAATTATTCAGCTTTACTCTGGGACACAGCACATATTTGATAACCTCATAATTGCAAAGTAACAGCTTCTGGGATTTTTTAAATGTGTAAAGATAGAACGTCTTGTACAGTGAAGAAAGGCCCAAATCTAGCAACAGTCACTGGGCAGGATGCAGGGAAAAGGAGCATTTCCTAACATAAAGCTGCTTGGAGAGTGGCAGGGCCAGCTGTCTGAAAGCAGAGGGTACAAAGTACAGGGACAAAGAGGACAAGGCCCAGTCAAATTGTGTTTATTGGACTCTGCCCCAGTGTAATTTACTGCTTGTAACTGGTGTTTCCTCAACTGATCGTTCAGCCCGATTCCTGTAAGCATAAAAAGCAACCTCTGAATACTCTCTCATTATGAGGCTGTTCCAGTGATAAGCTGATGTGAACAGTTCTTCCTCCAGCTATGGGAATAGTCCTCCTGAATCCCTGCTGGCAGGGTTAGGGAAGAGACCAGGTCCACAGAACACTGCTGAGGAAGGAAAGGCTGGAGAGGTAAAGGGAAGAGGAAAATAGGATTTACTATTTCAAATAAAGACTTTTCTCAGTGGTTGGATTCATATTTAGGACCAGGTCATAAAGTCACCTAGAAGTTCTCCCAGTGTGAGGCAGGGGGGTGAACAAATGTGATCTGTTGAGTGGGTGCTGTGGGAGGGACTGAGGGGGCTCAGCCTGGAGAAGAGAAGGCTTGGGGGGACCTTCTCACTCTCTGCAACTCCCTGACAGGAGGGTGGACACAGCTGGGGGTCAGGCTCTGCTCCCAGAAAACAAGGGACAGGATGAGAGGGAATGGCCTCAAGCTGATGGGGGAGGTTCAGGTTGGACATCAGGAAGAATTTCTTCCCAGAATGGCTGATCAGTCATTGCCCAGGGAGGTGGTGGAATCCCCATCCCTGGAGGAATCCAGGGAAAGCCTGGACATGGCACTCAGGGCTCTGGGCTGGGTTACAAGGTGTGATGGGTCCCAGGTTGGGCTTGATGGTCTTGGAGGTCTTTTCCAAGCTCAGTGATTCTGTGGTTCCAATGGAGGAGATTTCACCATGGGGAGACTCCTGCAGGCCAAGTGGCTCTTTGGATGTACAATGTTCTCTCCAGTCATTCAGGGGAAGTTGTGTTTCTGTTTTCTAGTCTTGGGGAGTTCTCAGGGTGTCATTTGTCAAGGCTGTCAGTCTCAGACATCTTTTTGCTCAGACACTTCTCATCAAGTACCAAAACATAAGCTGATAACCATTTGCTCCATGCCTCTATATATTCCCCTCCCTCCCATCTGTCAGTGTACAAAGTCATGCTTTGTGCTTAGAATGCACAAAGTATCACAGGATTTGAAGTTTGTTTGGTCTTCCAAAGTTCCAAAAAGTAATTTCTGTCAATGTGGATTGGGAAGGATGATCTTGTGTTCTCCTTTGATCCTGTAAGTTGAATTGCAAGACTTCAGCCCCACACTGCAGTATATATTTGTAAAACATCATTTTAGGATATATTTTAACTTGATAAAAGTTGTGAAATTGTGAATTTAATACTGAGAATTTAATATCAAGGAGCTCAAACTGGAATTTGATCTCCGCGAATGCAAAGACAGATATTTGACATACGTTTAGTTTTTTTAAAATCTCCCTTTGATATCACGAAAATTCTAATAATTTCATTCATTCTTTCTTTTCCAGCTGGGAATGACAGGTAACACTACTCCCTTTGGGCAGCCTTTCAGTCAAACTGGAGGGCAGCAGATGGGAGCTGCAGGAGTGAATCCTCAGTTGCCGAACAAGCCAGGCATGGCCAATAGCCTGTCTCCCTTCCCTGCCGACATCAAGAGTACTCCCGTCACCAGTGTGCCAAACATGGTGAGTTGGACCTGCTGCTTCCAGCACTCTTTACCTCTTCCTAGTGCTTTCTAAATTCTTGGGTGATCCAGCTATTGCAACATTATCAAATTAATTCTCCACAGTCATTTAAGCATCAGAGTTTTCCCATGGTTCCTCCCTTCCACTCTGCAGTGTGTATATGAAACTTGTGTACGTTTTTATGCAGTGATTATACCTTCTCAAGAAGCACAATTATAAAAACTGCCTTGTATCCTTTCGTTTTGGCTGGTATATTTAGTTACAAACCAGCTAAAAATGTCTTTACTTTCTGTCAATTAGAATGTGTTGGGTACATACATCACCACCTTCCTGAAACTAAATAGTACCTCTTATCCTTTGCAACTGATGTGGTAAACAGCCCAGATGCTTCTCACTTTATACTATGCATGACTTGCATGACACAAGCTTGCAAGAACATTTCTTATTAGGATACCTTACAAGTTCATAGTATGATGTTTACCTGAGTTCTCTTTATAAAGTTAAATTAAATATTCCCGTTTGTCTCAGGATGTTGCGTGTTAATCAAACTGCTTGTGTTGTTTCTATGGAAACTCCAGCTTGTTGCATTTTATATTCTTATACATGATAGCAGTTACTATAGAAACTTGTAAGACCTTCCATAAGATGCAAATTGCTTATTTTTTAATTTAAATTTTAAAAAAGCTATTTTTTGGCACAACCAATGCTTGCTCTTCTATTACTGCGTTTGCTACCTGCCTGTCACTAGTAGGCTCTGTGTGAGAGGCAAGAGGATGCAATAAACTTCCTCTTTTCTCCTGATTTTAGAGAATCACTTTCTAATTTTCCTCTAGTTATGCTGTGAAATCTTTCTTTAATATCATCTGTCATGTACCGTTTATGATTATGGAAAAGAGCTTGTGCCTGGATTAAGACCGTGTTCAGAGCACCACTTGCACTCATGCAGAATATTTTTTAAAGACAATTTGCTGCATGACCACTGTAGTTGTATTTATTAAGTGTTTGGATCAGGTGTAAAGCAAGTGAGTTATTGTCCTGACACTGCAGAGAACCTGCAGATCTCCCCAAAATGCTGTATTCACCTCTGGGACTGGGTGATCTTGAAGCCTAATTTTGTGCTTATATAACAGGTTTGGGAAACTCTAAATCATAATATGCTCACTTACTGGTATTAGGATGTAGTGGTCAGGTGGAATATTCAGGTGGAATAAAAAAAGCATTTGCCATCAGGGCTTGTCAGGTGATGGGAGAGAAGTAAAATCAAAAACTGTTTTCTTTCTCCCATCTTGTCCAAGAGAAAGGGAAAAGTAAGGGAAACTTTCCCAGTTTCCCAGCAGTATCAATTGCAGTTTTAAAATGTCAAAAATAGCAACTGGGAGAACAGTAAGAGCCGTCTGTCTTTGTTTCTCAGGTGTCAAAAGCTTTGCATGTCCAATATATCTTCTTTTCCTTCCCACCAGCACAGAGAGTAATGGGCATTTCAGCCAACAGACATTGGTACTGTGGAGCCCAAAGGTCTCTGCTCACATGGGGGTTAGAGGCATGGTGGTCCTGACAGGGGTGTAACTTCAAAAACTGAATTTCCATCTAAACATTTCTATTGCAAAGCCAAGAACTTAAAAAGAAATGTCACACTTGTTAGAATTTAACCTTTATTTGGCAACAGTGGGTAAGGCAGTGTAATTATTTGGTAATAGCACATCCATGGCCATATGTTATTCCTTCCACAGGGACTTTGCTTTATTCAGTGAACAATATGAACAGAGCCCCTGGAAAGAGCACACAGTCAACATTTAGTTCTATTTTTGCAGCTCAGTGTGTAGCTGTGGGCATTGCTGGCTGTATGTTGTAATATATCTCACTTGGTCATTTCCAAATGCTCTTTCCTGTGGCAGTCAGCACTGGAGCAGACATATACTATGGATTAGTTCATTTTCACAGCATCTCTCTGAGATAAAGATGCATTGCCCCAGTTTTAAGCACAGAGGCATAAGGAGAGTAAGACTGGCAGAATCTGCTGACTCAGAACTTGAGGTTTGTAGGCTCTGGCTTGCTAAACCTTATTTCATATATTAAGGCATTACCTAAGGGTAAAATAAATCCACAGCAGTTCCATGAGTTACAGAAACACACATCTAAGTGACATCTGTCACTCACATTGGGCAACCAGAATGTGACCCAGATGGCTCTTGTGAAAAGCAGCTCGTGACAGAGGCAGGTCCCCAGAGCAGAGCTGCAGTGTTTGAGCAATCCTACTGTGCATTCTTGCTGCAATCCCATTGCCATTTCTGTGTCCTGGGATGCTTTAGGTCCCTGGAGATGATGGTTTATTTAATGTCCTTGGCCTGGAGACATGGCCTGTGCTGCTCCCTGAGGGAGGCAGCAGTGATGTGGAAAAGGGTGTTGTGCTATGTTAACATCGATCTAAAATGAACCTGTGGAGGACCTGTTCAGACTCCATCCACTACAGCAAGTGAAAGACAACTGCATATTTAAAAAAAAACCAAAAAAACCCATTCAGGGTCCTTTGTGGGATAAGTGCAACCACATATCTTGCTCAACCAGCCCTCTGTACTATCCTTATCTTAAAGGGCCCCCAAAGTACTATTCCACGTGAGTGACAAACCCATGTTAATGAAAATACTGGTGGTGTGTGGCCTGTCTGAGGCAGGAAACCAGATTGCAGCATGGCACTGAGCACTGTGGTTACCACAAGGGGTATTTAAACAAGAGAAGAGGAAGCAGAAGGGTGCAGCCATTGTCTGAGGACCCCTAAGTCCTGAAAACCAAAATATTTTTAAATACTCTTTTCAGTCTTTAGTCTTACACCTTATATGTGTACTGCAAAAGTAAAAGATGATTAAGTTTCTTAACCCACATAATTCTAATCATTACTGTGTGACACTGTGTCCCCAACAGTTACCAGGACTTTTCCCAGTGCCAGGGATAATCCTGGCAGCCAGGACAAATGTGCTGCAGCTGTGGATTTGGATTTTTGATCCAAATTCAGGCTACCACTCTCCTGTCCCCGCTGCCTGCCCAGTAAAGTGAGTCTGTGAAGTGTTAGTTCCATGTTCCGGGCACGACCTTACACTACACCCTGAGAAGCACGTTTGGATTAATCTCTTTAATTAGAAAAGAAGAGCAAACCTTATGGTATTAAAATGATTAAGAGGTCAGCATTAAGGTATTAATTTTCAGTGCCAGCAGGATGGATTGATTTTGTTTGTTTGTTTTGTTTTAATGATGATTCAAAGAGCATATTAGCTCTTGCTTTGTGGGGCTACTACAGAATCGGTTCCCTTTACAGAATGGGCAGCTTGAAAACTTGAGTGAAAATCTTGTTTCCAAAAGAAAAACGTTGCTTCTGATGTTGGAAGTTTTGGTGACACATTACTGAGCTTCAGTGCTACTGAGATGGTTCTGATGCAGGAGTGGCAATGCTGAGCTGTGGTGAGATCATGCACGATCCCTGGGCTGTGGAAGCGAGCCACGCTCTGCTCTTGGGCTCTCAGCATGGTGTGCAGCCAGTCTGGGAGGCAGCAGCCACTTTGGGAGGCAGCAGCCAGAGTTCTGGAGTGCACAGGCTCCAGGAGGAGCTGCTGGGGGGGAGCCCTGGGAGGCTTTTCCATCAAACTCGCTGAAGCTTTGCACTCCCTACAGTGCTGCCTGTTCCAAGGGTGGTGGTGGATGGTTCCTTTGTGGACATACCAGTAAATCTGGTATTTCTGCATGGGTTAGGAGCACAATGGGGGAAGTTTGGCTTCCAGACACCAGCATGGTTTCACAGTTATCCCTATGACCAGCAGATGGAGTTGAGAGAATATTGCTTTGTGGGAGCGAAGGAAATCGTTTTTCTTCAATTCTTGGCTTAGAATTGGAGTAGCACATCTCTTGTGCTTTCTTCCCCCCTCATCTCTTGCTAAACTGCATCAGGAGCTCTCTGTTGTGTTCTTCTTTGTTTCTTTTTATGTCCTATGGATTTCTGTAATAACAGATTTTGATCAGAAGACAGGAGAAGTGACTGGGGGGTGAGGATGTCTCAGGTGTGCCTTGCTGCAGACCTCTGAGGGAGAGGAAGAAAGCTTTTAAACTGGGAGGCCAGGCTTAATTAGAGCAAGTAGAACTGTAGCTGCTTAAAATAGACAACTGGTATTTTGTTCTAGAGACCAGAAAGAAAAAGTTTTATGAAGAATCACTTAACTCTTGTGCCCTTCCAAGATGGAAGGCCCGTGTTCTGACCCTTTCTGTGATTATTCCTCTCTTGCAGCACAGCTAGTCTCCTCTATCCCTGTGGAAAGCTCTGTGGCTGTTGCATGCTGAGTGTCTGCTTGCTGCTCTCTTCAGCATTCTCCCAGTCTCTGCTGGGCTTGCTGTCAGCTGTGCTCACCTTCCCTGAGCCTGCCCTGACCTCCACTCTGAAATTCAGTTTCTTGTTCACAGGCAAGCTCACTCCTTCCCTTCCTCAAGAAAATCCCACCTGATTTACAGCAGTGAACAGCTGGGAAAAGTCTCTACTTAGGTCTGAAGGAGAAGATCTTAATAACCTGGAAACAAATCCAACAGATAGTGTTCAGTGCCCGGGAAAGGACATTGTTTTTTTGGGAGCAGAGCATCTCTGTCTTGCCTTAGTGCAGGAGTTCATCCTGGGGACATGAATTGTTTTGAATGGTGGAATATTTTAGCTTTTGCATCATCTGTAAATACAGTGCCAGGCTGGCAAAAGCTGACAAAGAGGAATTAATCTTTTCCCAATGCTCTGGCCTGTGTTCCACTCTCCCCTCCCCCATATGCAAATATAAGTGGTGGAGAGTATCCATTGCTGTGTCCTTCTCTATTCCAGCAGCTGAGGTGCTCCATAGCCAGCACTCTGACAGCATGGCTTTCCTTCCCTTACAAACTTCTCATTTGTGCTTTATCCTTTCTTCTATTCAGGATTTGCTATCTGGGATTTTTAATGTTCCTCATTCCTCAGACTGTTTTGTCCCCCACTAAAATACTGAGGTTTATATAGGGTTTATAACCCCTCAGTATTTTGCTTAGATAATTTCCTATATGTGAGAGCTGGAATCTGTCTATACCTTCCTGTATTTTTTCCATTTTTTCGGTTTCGAAACATTTCTTCAGTGTACATTTCTTGGCATTTGCTGGTCCTGCAAATCAGAAAGATGAGGAGATAAAGCTCCACAAGTCTATCCTTAAGAAAGATGCTGATCCCGCCTTTATGCCTAGCAGACTCAATGGCATAGAATTGACACCTTTGCTGGTTTTAAAACAAAATTCCTTTAGCAATTGAAAGCTAAGTGCACTGACCTACTATTCAGGTTGTTTCTGTGGCCAGACCACAGGAGCCTTCTCACCTTTGAGATTGTCATGAGCTTGCAGGTTCATTTACCACTCTCAGGGGTGGTAGTGGGAAGTTGAAAATATTCCTGTTTACCCTTGACATGAAAGCTCTGCCTTTATCCATGTCATTGCCAAAGCTTTGAAATAAATCTTGAGCTCTAAACACATTCTTCATGTTAAGACCACAGCCTCAAGGTGCTCCAGGGGAGGTTCAAGTTGGACATCAGGAAGGATTTTGTTCCCAGAAAGGGTTGTCAGGCATTGGAAGGTGCTGCCCAGGGAGGTTTGGAGTCCCCAATCTGGAGGTGTCCAAGGAAAGCCTGGATGTGGCACTCAGTGCTCTGGGCTGGTGACAAGGTGGGATTGGGCACAGGTTGGGCTTGATGATCTCAGAGGGCTCTTCCAACCTAAATGATTCTGTGATTATGTTGGCTTTGTGTTCAGGAGCTGAATATCTTCCTACCTCTCCTCATTCCCTAGAGCACTGCCAGTGCTCAGGTTGGTGCTATAGGCTGACATCACTCATCTCCCTCCAGACAGCAGGACAGCCTTCTGAGGCTGTGTCCACTGCAGGAAGCATCTTTTCCTCTCCTGTGGAGTCTTCTGCCCATCATTCAGACTCAGATTCTGATCCCTCCTGCTCCTTGGATGAGGAAATGCAGCACTGCAGGGTTTTGGGGCACACATGCAAATGCTTGTGCTTGTAGTGCTCATCTCAGCCCATTTGTGCTCCAGCCTCTGGGGCCAAAGCAGACCCTGGTGTTTGTGGGGTCAGAAGGATCCTTCCTATTTGGACAGGACCAGGCTGCTCATTCCATGCCTGTTGAGAGTAACTGGTGGAACCAGGGAAACCATCCACGTGAATTGCAAGAAGTCTAAACTGGTCCTGTGTCACTTTCCCAGCGAAGCTCTGGGGAGTGCCTTTGGCCTTGATGCCACCCAGTAGCTGCTGTTTGAGCTCTGCTTCAGTTTTGGGACAGAATGATGCTCCTGGGGCTGTTCAGAGCTGGTTCAGCACTTACTAGAGCATTCCTGCAAATCCTGTGGGCAGGAAAGACTTTTTTGAATCTTACTGAAATGTATTGGGATGTATTGAAATGTATTGGGATACTCATTGTTGGAGCTGGTCACATTATGAACACTTCAGTCGGGTAGAAATGTTGCTAATTAGAAGTTCTTTGAGATTTACAGTTCATGTGTGTATCCACTTTGTGCCCCCTATTCCTTCTCTGGAAGGGACCCTCAGGATCACACTTGGAGTCTGTGGTTGGAAGGGAACTGAAGAAGTTTGAGGGTGTTTCACCTTAGTGTACCCATGTGTGGGATTTGTGGCAGTGGATTCTTAATAACCTCACTAAGATCTGCTGTTGATTACAAACCTCTCTTATAGAACTAAGAGGCATTTTTTAAATGCAGGATTTGTCCTTGTACAGTGAAAGTCAAATTCTTCTATCAGGGAGAGGGGAAAAACATGGAAATAAACAGAAATTACAGAAGAAGAATTTTAAAACCTTAATGCTCTGTAGAGTGGAGCTGAGGCAGAGTTCTGTATTGCATTGTTTACGTGCTGTAAGATTGCTACTGCTGCTGAGATTGCTGCCTGCTTTTATAAGGAAAGGTACATAATGTTCTATCTTGACAATGTTGTTTTTGAATATAAATACATAAAAACATTGAAAATTGCTGGTCAACTCAGTAAAGTAAAACCTCCAGGGAACTTTGAGTCCATCCAAGTCCACAACAATGAGATCTTGTACACCTGGTCTGCCCAGATGTGTAGGAAGCTTTGGGCCTTCAGGATAGGGACAGGGCAGAATCATCTTCCTCTGTGAATGAGATTCCATAATTTTAAAGCATATTAATATCTGCCTTACCCTACAGAAGTGTGTATAACTCAGTTTCTAGAAAACTGATTATTTACGTTCTCATCTCTGTCAGAAGTTTTAGCAGATTTCCCACCCCTGATCCATTTGCTCTGTTGATGGTGGAGCAAGCGGCAAGAGAAACAAAAATATCTTTTTTTGCCTTGTTTATCTGACTATTGAATGATTTATTTTAATTGTGAGTCCAGAAGTGTCTGAACTTCTGTTTCAGCAAGAACATTGTCAGTCAGTCAGGTGAAGCAACAGCAAGCTTTATATTCTGAGGGGGTTTTGTGCCTACCTGCAGACTCACTGATCTGGACTGAGACTGCTTTGTTCTTCAAACCACTGATACTCTGCAATTCTACTTTTTGTTACTCAGTCTTCAAGAAGCCCTTCTGGGTCAGGACATCTGTGCTGATACAGCTGCAGTTGTGTCTGTTAACTGGAAGGGTGGTAATAAAAGGAGAACTTGGTTTGGGAAACAATTCTTTGACTGGGATGAAAGCATTGCTTCCAACAAGATTTTCTTTGGCATGATCCCTGTATTTTTCTGCAGATTAGCTGAACTAATTGTTTCCTATTTGTGACCCAAGAATTGTTTCAGCTAAACCTCTCTGCTCTATGGATTTGTTCACAGGAGAAGTAGAAGACTGAATTTCAGCTGCATGCAGTGGGAGCAGATGTTCATGAGTTTCCTTCATTCACCTCCTTATTCCTTTTATTGTTCTTTCTCTTGAAAGCCCAAGACAAACAGATTCAGCAATTCCTCTTTGTCTAAGACTTACTATAATCAAGTAGCAGAGTCCCCACTTCCTCCATCAAATACCAGACATGGTGTTTTCTACTTGATCTTGTGTGCTTCATTCCCCAGAAGAAAAGCAAGCTCCAAAACCTGCAGGGACAAAGCTTGCTGCTGGAGTAGGAAGAACTTGGGGAACTTTTTGTTGGTCTAAGAAAGTAGGATTTTGTAGGCCATGGAATTTCCTGGGGAATCCCTCTAAAAGGTTAGAAGTAGAGTGGGCTACAAATGGTGTATACTGGCACTTAAACCTGATTTTCTTTAAATGTGGTACGCAGGCTGTGGTTAGTAGTTCTGCAGGCAGCACTGAACTATTTCCTCTGTTACCTCCCCAGCATAATCCTAATGTTCCTATATTCTATTTAAAAGTGTTTTTCATGGCTTGTTTTCCTCAGGTAGCTTGGAATTTGGTGAGCTTTCCTGTGGTAACCTGTTTTCACAGTGCATAATCAAAGTGATTCTTGGGACACTTGTTTGTTTGTCCATAAGATTAATTCAAGCTGCAAATCACAAGGATTTCAGCACTTCTCCAGTCCCGTATCTGTTCCTGCTAGGGGAGTCATTGCAGGCTGAAAGTCAGTTTTGAAAGTCAAATTTCTACATTTGTCTGGGAAGGCAGAAAAGCTTCCTAATCTGTGCTGAATAATTGACATGTTAAAGAGGCTGTTTCTCTTCTGCTCTGTTATGGAGCTGTGCCTTAGACTGAAGATCTCTGTAGGTTTGCAGCTGTCAGGCAGAGCTCAGGCCTTGGTGGAGAAGTGTGTCCATAAAGAATGGATGCTGGAAGTAAAACATTGGATTTTAAAGCTGCTAGAACCCAATGTCACCCTGTGGTAACTCTAGTTCTTTTCAGTAGCCGTAATGCAACCCAGATTCAGGTGGCCCTCACTAGGAAAAAATTATATACAACTTGCCCTGGGATTTGCTATGTGGAAGGAATATCACCTAGAGAGAAAAAGGAGTAACTTAGGCTTGGAAAATCAGCTCTGCCTTTTGCTGTAATACATGGAGACAGTCATAGAATTTTGACTGTCTTCTCCTATTGGACTTTTGTTAGAGACAAGGAACTAGGATTGATGTGTATAAAGCCTATAATATGAAAATCTGACCTATAGTATGAAAATAAAATACTAAACAAGCTTGAATTCATAGAATTATAGTATGGTGTGGGTTGGAAGGGACCTTAAAGAATTCCATCATAGAATTATAGTATGGTGTGGGTTGGAAGGGACCTTAAAGAATTCCATCTCTGAGTGTGATAAGAGCTTACTGCTCTTGGAATTGTGGTCTCTCTAATAAACAGTATTTGAATGGCTTGTTATTTAAACTCTTGTTTGTGTAAGTGTTTTAACAGAGGAACATCTCAATACACTGATGTTGTTTCAGGATTAGAAATGCTTGAGAGTGCTACAGGGAGTGGTGCAATAACCCTTCACAGAATTCAAAGAATTCAGAGAATTCACAAAATGACTAGGTTGGAAGAGACCTTCAAGATCACCCAGTCCAACCCATGCCCTAACACCTCAACTAGACCATGGCACTGAGTGCCACATCCAGTCTTTTTATAAACACATCCAGGGATGGTGACTCCACCACCTCCCTGGGCAGACTATTCCAATACTTTATCACCCTTTCTGTAAAAAACTTTTTCCTAATATCCAACCTAATTTTCCCTTGATGCAGCTTGACACTATGTCCTCTGATTCTGTCAGTGCTGCCTGCAGAAAGAGACCAACCCCACCTGACCACAACTTTCAGGAAGTTGTAGAGTGCTAAGGTCACCCCTTGTAGCTCAGTGAACAGTTCTGTGATACTCAAACCCTTGTACAAGATGAAGCTCAGCCCTTCGGCTCACAGCACAGTGCTGAACTCTCTGTTTTTCTCTCAGTCCCAGATGCAAACCCAAGTGCAGCAAGTGGGAATCGTCCCGACACAGGCCATGGCCACCGGGCCCACGGCAGACCCCGAGAAGCGCAAGCTGATCCAGCAGCAGCTGGTCTTGCTGCTCCACGCTCACAAGTGTCAGCGGCGCGAGCAGGCCAACGGCGAGGTGCGCGCCTGCGCCCTGCCGCACTGCCGCACCATGAAGAACGTCCTCAACCACATGACGCACTGCCAGGCTGGCAAGGCCTGCCAAGGTGAGCCCTCTCTGCTCTGCCTGTCCCCAGCCGTGCTCTTCTCATCCAGAGGGTCCCCTGTGCTTGGCACAAGGCTCCTGTCCCCTGGCTCTGTGTCCCCTGTGCCTGGCACAAGGCTCCTGTCCCCTGGCTCTGTGTCCCCTGTGCCTGGCACAAGGGAGTGTCAGGTTAAACTGCTCCTAGCTCTCCTCTCTCCGCAGTTTAGAAAACACAATGCAATATTTGCCCTCCTCAAGTAAGATGGTACCAGTATAGCCTTGCAAGCATCTTCTTCATCTCCTCTGTTATATTAAGTGTGCTATCCACCGTGTCTTTGTCTTAAATTTCAGTACTAGTTTCCTTCATTTGCACTTGGATCACAAGACATTTCAATTGTGTTTAGTTGTATCTACAGTATTTGCAATATTTGCCTTTTGGAAGTAGGATGGTAGCAGTGTAGCCTTGCAATCATCCTTTTAATCTCTGTTGTATGAGGAGGGTACAGTGTCCACCATGTCTTTGTCTTAAATTTTAGGACTACTTTCCTTCATTTGTTGGTGGATCACAAAAATTTACTTGTTTGCAGTTTTGCAAAGGAGAAAGAATAGAGTTACTCTAAAAAATGAAATAATTCAAAACCAGTTGAAGAATAGCATTGATGTAAAAAATGAAATAATTGAAAACCAATCAACCAAGGAGTGACTCTTAACTCTTGCTTTCCCTTGCTGCAGTTGCTCATTGTGCATCTTCGAGACAAATCATCTCCCACTGGAAGAATTGTACCCGGCACGACTGTCCCGTGTGCCTTCCTCTGAAAAACGCCAGTGACAAAAGAAACCAACAGCGTGAGTACTTCTCTTACTGCTGTCACCATTAAAACTGTTAAATCAAAGTTGATCATGTGTGCAATGGAGGAATAAACTCTTGACAGTGTCCCAACAAACTTAGTAGCTGCTAACAATCTTGTACAAGGATAAAAATAGCAGTGAATTTCCATTTCTGATCATTGAATGCAATTTATGACTTCAATACACAATAGTTGGGAAAATCTGAGCTCAAGCACACATCTTTTTTAAAGGATGTGGCAACTTCTAACTGGTGTTTCGTTGTGGGGCAGGTCAATAGATTCCAGTTGTGAAGCAGTTTTGAATGTGGGTATGGGTTTGGGGAAGAGATAAGCTACTTGATTGTGTTTCTTGCTGCTAGAAATCACTTAAATCAACATGCTAATGATTTAAAATAATTAAAAATGTTTGAAAAAATAATTCTCTCATGTAAAAAGGTCTGGGTGTCTTAATGATTAAGTGTATTTAACACGGGTATAGATTAGCTATAGTTCTGCAAATTATGCCTGGTTTTTATAATAGCTGAGCTGTTACTGATCCTTGGGGCTAGTCCATTTGTAGTTTATTTCTTCTTCCCTCTTGCTCTGAAAAAGAAAATTCTGAACTTATGTTGGTAGACTTGCTTCTCATCAAGTCCTTTGAAAAGATGCCAGGGTGGAACATTTTACAGCATCGATGTAAAGTTTTCTAGAAGTATTAAGTAATGTTATGCCTAAGTATATTTAAATGAGGGTTAAGAAGTGGAAAATAGCTGCAGGACTTGCAAAGCTAGTACATTGGAATTGGATTGGAAGCATTCTGCTAGTTTCCTGCTAAGCTGAGACTGCAGTGGGGAACACCAGTAAACCTTGGAGGATGGGGAATTGCTCCTAGGTTAGGTGGGATTAAGGCAGGGGGGAGAGTAGCTGGTAAAACTACCAAAATTATCCATGGAGTGTGTTCTCTTTATGGTTTAAGGAGGGGTTTTCCTCCTCCAAAACTAAAAAAAATTACAACTATAGAGCTATGTGGAGGTCAGGATTTTGTTTTCATTTTACCAAACTTCTCCTTGGTAAACAAGATAAATCTTGTGCTTTGAAAGTAGTAATTTTTTGCAAGTGATTACTTGTTTGGCCCTCGAAAAATGTGCTGAAAGCTTTGCTTTTTAATATGTCACGGTCCATTTGTGCTTAACATTCTTATTACACAGTTGTTATCAAAGTGCTAACAACATCTACCAGAACAGAATTGTATTTCTCCATACAAGCTGCTGGAGAAAAGTAGTTTGTGCACTATTTGTTTTGCTGCTCATACAGCTGATCGTAAGAGAACAAAAGCTGGAACATAAACAATCCTTAAAAATAATTTTGCTATGGGATTGAATAGGATATTGTCTGGCTGCAACAGAACTATAGTGGTCAAGTGTAGAATTTGCCTCTCTTGTTGCATATGGAGGGAGATAGATATGAAATCTCCTTCTATTCAGTTAATCAATAATCCAGTGGTGCAGGGTTCTTTGTCCTGGATTATGTCTCTGAGTCATACACGTAGCACCTCTTGGTTTATTGGGAGGTGAAAGAGGAACACTAGAAGTACTTGTTTAGCTATATTGTAAAAGGTTACAATACCCTTTTTGGGCATTCAGGAAGGTTTGTGAAATGATTTACATTGGTATGTAAATATTTTAAATATTTTAAAATGCTATGCCTGATCAGGTGGAGACTAACCAGAGTTGGGTTAGTTTTAGAACTGGAAGATGTTGTCTTTCTTAAGAATAAGTCATAGTAACTTCTACTAAATTGGGAGGAGGAGGGAGTCTGCATTTGGCAAAATACAGAGAACATTCAGAAAGGGAAAAGGAATGAGAAGTGTAGTGATCCTCCTTCTACTGTCAGGCTGCCTTCCTTCCAGAGAGTCCAGAACCCTCCTTCCTGTGCCCATCCCTGTTTTCCTGTTGTTATTTTAGTCCTGATGTGGCCATGCTGGGCTTTCAAGAAGCTGCTTCAAAGGGTGCCCACCTTTTAGAACGTTCTGCAGTTCAGCACTGCTGAGCCATTGCAATGTCATGCCTCACCTCCATGCACAGTCATTCCTATGCTTTTGTGGCTTTCTGTTCCTACTTCTTGGGAATCTGCACGTCCTGGAAAGTCCTGGGGTTTAGGTTATTGCCTTGGAGCTGTTTCTGTACAGGTCTTTTAGTGTTGGGGTTTTTTGCAAAGAACATTGTGCCAGGTTTTCTTTGTATTGCCTTTTTTATTTATTTTAAAACACTCTTGAACTATATTTTACTAGAATGGTTGATAGTGACCTGACTTGTTAATAGGACATATTGGGACAAATTTAAAATTCTTTCTGTTCCTATTGTGTGTCCCATATACCTCTGAGGGGGCAGGGGAAACTGGAAAAGAAATATTATTCTGCACATGGTAAAACATCAAGCTTTTCTTTTCAATAAGCAGATGAATCCTGTATTTTGAAGTAATGGGTTGAAATTTGGTTGAAATATTTTGGGGTTGAAGGCTTGTTTTTGTTCGGAAATATTTCTTGTTCCCTGCTGGCCCAACACGATATGAGTTACAAACTTTTGCAAACAGTTGTTGATATATTTCCTAGTTTTGTAGCTGTTTCAATTATTTTTTTGAAGATTCATCTTGTCATGCACATGCTTGAGCTCCTTAATTCTTCCATTCCTGGCCTGGGCAGGTGTGTCATGCCACAGCTCCTGGATCTGTTCCCATTTGTAATGTCCTGGGCCATCCCCATGCAGCACTTGGTGTGCATCGTTCCAGAATCAGGGGACACTGGAAAACCCCTGGGATCCACACTCAGATGAGTGAGACTGGGAAGAGGAGTTGTGAACTTGGATCTGGTCTCCTCTGTAACTTTCCTTGTAGGAAAATTTTAAATAAAATGCAGCAAGGAAAAAGCTAGATTAAGAAAGATTAAACTTAAGGTAACTAATCTTCATCTGAAAGTGTGATTTTTAGAGAAGATGGAGACAGAAATTCTGGGGGATGTGAAAAAGAGCAGGAATCTGATGAGGGAAATGGAAGTATCTATGATCTAGCTGGCTGACATAGCAGGTTATTGAGTACAGGCAGAAAATGGAAGAGAACCTGGATGTGGAGCATTTGGGAACCAATCCTTTGCAGAGAAGGAAGGAGGGAATGCATCCATGCACAGGGAAATGTGTCCAGGAGGAGGAGGCAGCAACTTTTTCAGTGGAGTCTTTTTCCTATGAAAACAAAATGAAATCCAGCTTGTTCAAGTCTTACTGTCAGTAACTGTAAGATCTACAAACAAAACATGTCTCTCGTTTTTTCAAATGCTGGAAATCATACAATGGTGACCCTTCAGTTATCCCATGGAGCCACATGATGGATGATAGGCAATGGATTAAGGAGTTCCACTGATTGACTGATCCAATGCTCTACTGAAGGCATATGATTTAATGCTTAACTTAAACAAAACTTAAAATTACATTGGTGGTGGAGCTTAAAACTGACACCTCCTGCTTCAAGTTCCTCATAAAATCATTACCCCATGATTTGATTCAAGATACAGCCTTTAATTAAATGATTGTGTGCATTAATTAAATGATTGTGTGCATTTACCTTTGTGTACCTGCCTAGTTCTGAGTGCAGGACACTCTTGTGTTGACATGAGTCAAGGGTACCAGCACAAATTTTGTTCCAGCCACTTTGAGACGAGCAGAGTGAAGAAATGCAGGACAGAACAAGTCTGAGTTAAGGAATTCAGAAGCAAAATCAAACATTTAAACCAGTGTGGCTAAATTTAAATCAGCTCATAGCTTTTTGTCTGAGGTGATGAGACAGAGTTGCTGAAGGATTTTGGTTTAACAATTGCCAGCTGTTCTAACAGACAAATCTGTCTCAAATGGTACTTTCTTTTTGCATCTTAATTGTTAGTATTGTGTCCTTTCTAGCTTATTGATCTAATTCTTAGAGTTTAGAAATTTAAAATACTCAAAAATGGTTGAACATGTTCACTGGAGCAGTCAAGTTAGAGAAGTGCTGGGCATTGATACTTAAAATAGTGTTAGGGATCTGTGTTTAAAATAAATTTTAATTAGCTGGAGGGGTTCCCCTCTAGAAGACATGAGTGCAGTGCCATTAAACAGCACTATTTGAGACAGGAATCCTGCAGGTTAGCTGCTGTTTGATGGTTTTGATGCTTTCTGGGGCATTGGGATGTCACTGGTACTGCTCAGGAAGTTCTGGGGCTGCTTAACTTGTGCTTGTTTGAATCTTCTCTCCTCAGGTACATAAACACCAGTGACACTGGGGCACACAGAGCCAGTTGTTTTTATAGCATTTAAAATGTGAACTACAGAGCTCACTTCACACTTGAAACTTCTGTCATGGGCTCCTCAATGTCTGAAGCATCAGATAAGAGAAGTAAATTGCAGTAGACGTTGCTTCATGTCGCAGTGGCCTAATGCATTTGTTCCAGGGCTGTATTTATTCTAGTTGACTTTATTTCCTGCAGTATCTGCCACAGAAGGAACAGCATTTGCACTTGAGTCTCTCCAGAGTGGAAATTTAATACTCTCTGCCTCCATCTTCTTGTTTGACAGATAATGTCATGCCTTCATATAAAACCAGTGAACAAACAGACAAAAAAGGCTCCTTCAAGACCAGATTCCTGATGTTGAGAAATACTCAGAACAGGATCCTGTTGAGTTGTGAAGTGTAGAAAAGCTGAGGCCAAATAGTCTAAAACTGTTCTAGCACAAGGGCTGAACTTGTGCTTTGTGGTGACTGATGCTGCTGCCAAAGCTCAGCCCAGAGCCGTGGGCTGGAGGTGCTGGACTTGTCCAAGTGAGCTTCAAGCCAAGCTTGCAGTCTCAGACAATCAGTGGTTTTTCCCCAGGAGAACATGAGGGATGGTGGAAGGCTGGGCTCTCCTCGGTGGGGTGGCCAGAAGCCTTTACCTGGTTCCCAAATACCAGCATCACCTGTGGGGTTCTGCCATCTCCACACTTCAGCACTGAAAGCAGACTGGGAGGTTTTGTCCAAATTTTTCTGGTGGAATATCATCCTCTAACAAGCTGGAATTCTTATTAGCTCCTGAATCAATCTGTGCTGTCGCAGCAACCTCTGAACCCTTTTGAATTCCAGGGTGCCACGACTTTTGTGCTATTTAACCTTCCTGTTCCTTGGCTTGCAGTAATGTAAAGGCATCTTTCTCCTAGATTGTGTGATTCCAGAGTACTACAAGTCCAATGAGGAATACATATAGTTGCTCTTTAATATGTCTTTTTTTTTTTTTTTTAATTAAGCTGATAGTATCTTAATCAGCTTCTGCCTTTGTTTTTAAATTGTCTTGGAAGTGATCAGTGAGTTCAAAAGTTACTGTGAGTGTGCCCACAGAGTGTAAGTATATATAAGCCTTAATTTCCATGGTAATCCCAGCATTTAAAATACTGTGGATTGTCCTTTGGAGGGAAAAAGGATGTTTTTTGTAGGGCTGCTTATTCAGGAGAGGGAGATATCTGAGTATATTTATTTGTAGTTCTTTGGCAAATGAGATCAAATTGATTTCTCATCTGGAGAGGGAAAAGTCTGGACTCTGCAATTGTGTGTTTTCTCTTGGGTGGAAGCTAGAAGCCTGTGTATCTCTTTCAGTGATTCAGTTTCCATAGTGGGTAAGGATTTAAGAAAGCCTGGATAATGCTGTTAATGTCTCAGAAGACTTGTTTTCATGACTTTTTTATCTAACCACATGCCCTTACTAATATTTCAATAAGATGGTTATTGTTGCCTATATTAAGAGCCATTACTGTTGCTAAGTTTAGTTCACACATTTGTAATGCACATTACATATTTAATTACTTGAGAGGGAAAATGTGAAGGAAGTGTTGCTTCTACCAGAGTCCTGATTATCAAAATGCAGTGTCTCTGTGCTGAAGGTTGTACTCCATGGGTCATTCACAAGGGAACATGGTATACACTTAGAATGGTAGCTAAAATGAGAACCAGAAAGCAAAATTTTCTCTCTTGTGGATTAAGTAAATACTACTTTTCCCTGTTGTTTCCATTTCCTATCTACAATGAAAATGACTCTTCCATCCATCTGTGTGGTGGGAGAGGTTGGTTGGTTGTGGTAGCCATATAGGTTAATGGATACCTAAAATTTATTTTAGATTTTGCCAGTACAATCTATGACTCATCAGGGGTTTTCATATCTTTGAGTAACTTGGGGTTTAAGGTAATTTGGCCTTCAGAGGATTCATCTGGTGACTGCTCGCAATGAAAATTTCTACCAGCAGATCTTTAGTATTACCTTTGTGTCCAAGGGCACAGTGTTTCTGCTGAACTCAGGATCTTTGTTCTAGAGCCAAATATTTTGACCTAAAATGGGATTGATGGGAAAGAGAGAAGTAGAGGAAATTTTTTTCCCTCTTAGTTTACTGTCCCCAAGCATGAAAATCCTATTTAGCCTTATATAGGAGCCTGTACTATATATCTACTACAAGTAATTATGGGCTTCATGAAATTTACAGCACTTCAGTTTAGACTGCAGGGATTAATAGCCAGGATGAGTTCTGTCCTGTAGAATCAAAGGCTGAGTTTTCCCACTTGGCATCTCAGGTGTTGTTCTGTCCTCTGGCAGAAAAATATTTGTATCATAGAATATGTGCATGACTGGTTTTACTCCTTATCCTCATCGGGTTTTAATCTTCTCTTATCCTTTCTCTTTTCTATAGCCCTTTTAGGGTCTCCAGCTGGTGGGATCCAAAATTCCATCGGTTCTGTTGGTACAGGCCAGCAGAACACTCCATCACTAAGTAATCCAAATCCAATTGACCCCAGCTCCATGCAACGAGCCTATGCTGCCCTGGGGCTGCCATATGGCAACCAGCCCCAAACACAGCTGCAGCCCCAGGTCCAAGGCCAGCAGCCAGCACAGCCTCAGGCTCACCAGCAAATGAGGACCATTAATGCACTGGGTAGGTGGAGAAAAGACTAAGAAAAAAAGAAAAAAGTTAAAATAATTGATGTTGGATTTTTAGGATAGTCAGGTATTTTGTTTGGTCAGAGTAGTGACTGTCTGCTCATGTTGTTTAGTAAGTTAAAAATACACTATTTCTATACACTGCCATTCATTTGCATTTGAATATTAGAAAGTTTTGAATGTAGTGCTTTTGCCAAATAGCAGGAGTTTTCGTTTCTTTTAAAATATACCCTATAGCTCATTCTCTGAGGTGATGAGACAGAATTTCTGAAGGATTTTGGTTTAATAATTGTCCCCTATTCTAACAGACAATTCTATCTCAAATACCTTTTTTTTGCATCTTAATTAGTATTACCTTCTTTATAGCTTATTGATCTAATCTTAAGAGTTTATGAATTTAAAATTTTAATAGTCTCATTTTTGTAGTTCAGACTGAGAGTAACTTGTTTCCATAAATAGTCACATACGTGCAGCACAGCAGGTATTGTTATAAAAATACTTAACCTGATAAATTGCTTCTTTTGTTAGCCAGGTGGGTCAGTAAAGTGCAGTTTTGTCATATTATTATCAAAATTGTGAACTGTGTACCAATGATGTTTAATTTTGTCCCAAAGGAGCCAACCAGATGAACCTTCCCGCAGGAGGAATAACAACAGACCAGCAACCGGGTCTAATTTCTGAAACTGCTCTTCCAACATCCCTTGGGACAAATAAGTAATGCACACATTTTCATTCTTGCTCAATTAAACATTTATTTGCATGCTTATGAACATAAATAAAGAGCATGCTTTAAAAACTGATTGTATTGGCATGGAGATGGTCAGTCACGTGTACAGCTCTTCTCTCTTTCCTGTTTCAGTTCCAGAGCTGCCACTTTGTGCCTCCTGAGAGCCCCACAATATTTACTGCTTTTAAATGAAGTCCCAAAGGAAAAATACTTTGTATTTTTAAGTTGATAGTTGTGATTATTTACCATTCACACTGTGAATGTGCCTTGTAAACTCCTGAGCTTTGCTGCTTCAGGGGTTGCAGTTTGTTGATGGCAAAATTTCACTTTGATGCAATAGCTGAAAGTGATGAAAGCGACAACTCAAAAATTACTTCAGGCATCAAACCTATGACAAAACTCTGCATTCTAGTCCTCTCACAGTCCCTTTTCTTTTTATTTTAGCCCACTAATGAATGATGGCACAAACTCTGGCAATGTTGGAAACCTCAGCTCAATGCCAACGGCTGCACCTCCTTCGAGTACCGGGGTAAGGAAAGCATGGCATGAACATGTCACTCAGGACCTGCGCAATCATTTAGTGCATAAACTGTAAGTATTCACCAAGGCTGCCTTTTTCCTCAATGTTTTTAAAGACTTTCAATACAGTAGTTCTGCTATTAAGCTGAAAAGAAAGTTATCAGTAGTGGTTCTCAGGTGCTGGGCCACTCAGAATTAGCTGTTACCTTTAATCCTCCTCTTCAGATTGTTCTTCGTGCTCATGAAGGAATGGGCATGGAATTAGTTTCTATTGCTAGTAAATTTTCCTCTGCTGTGGTGAAAAGTTATTTAGACTCCAGACTGTTAAGCCTCATTTTATTTTCATCATTTGATTTGTTTTAATCTTGTGAGAAACAGTAAAATATTATTTTTTTAACCATTTTGATATGCTTTTACATATCTGGTGTGTAAGGGAACATCCAGGGTGATTGTCATAAAGTTATATTGATTTGGGGTTTTTTTTCTGAAGGTCTTTTTCTATTATTGTTCCTCTGTCCTTGCAGTGTCCAAGCCATCTTCCCCACTCCTGATCCAGCAGCACTGAAGGATCGCCGCATGGAGAACTTGGTGGCTTATGCCAGGAAAGTGGAAGGAGACATGTATGAATCTGCTAATAGTAGGGTATGTTGCTTCAGTCCAACATATGATAGAACAGTAGCATCACAAATCTTAGAAGTGTAAAGAAAACCACAGAGGATCATTTCACTGCCCTCTCCATGAAGAAAGTCGTGTTTTCAGTGTGTGACAGTGTTTGTGTGGTCCCAAGCTGTGTGATTCATGTCACTCCAAGCTAATTCACCCCTCAGCTCTAGACACCATCACATCCATCCCTACTTGCATCCTCCTGAAAGTGTGATTGACATGCAAGAAGCTTGGAGCACAGCTTGCAGTTCTTGATGTTTCCTTTACTGACTTATTCCCTTTTTGGAAGTCTGTGTAAGCAGTAGTTTTAAAATTTTCTTAATGCCTCTTTACCACTGGAGGTTTTTTCTAGGACCCAGTGCTGTTCACTGCTCACCTTGCACCTGTAGTGGTGGAATGAATTCTCCTCTACTCTGCAGCCCCAGGACTAAGACATAAGAAGTCAGTTTGGCTGCTTTGTGGATGGAAAAAAGCCCAGAATTCCTGTTGTAGTTCATGATTTTT
>VZTT01037287.1:0-21433 GCA_013400855.1 Buphagus erythrorhynchus | reverse complement strand
CCACTGGTCACAAATCCAAGCTTAATTAGCTTGTACCTGCCTACTTTTCTGCTCAGATGTGCATTGTTCAATAGAGCAAGCAGGTCTCCAGCTGTGTGACTGTGGTTCCTGTGGAGTGCAGTTAATTCACCAAACACTTGCTGTATGACACGTGAAGCTNTCACGTGCAAGTGCAGATTCTTTTTTTTTTTTCCAAACCCCCTGATTCTGAAAGTACATTATTTTGTATTTGAATATTGAAACTTGTCATTACTTGTCTTCTTACTGTAAAAAGACAGCAAGCAGCATCTTTGAGACTCAGAAATTTATTAAATAAATAGGAATTTAGAAATTCACATGTGTTACTTTTTACAAGGTGGATACTGTGAGCAAGTTTGGAATTAGAGTTTACTTATGGAGACTGATACATCTAAGACTTTTCAATAGGTATATTTCCTAGTAATAATATTGAAATTACTTATGTGCCTGTCCACTGGTCACAAATCCAAGCTTAATTAGCTCGTACCTGCCTACTTTTCTGCTCAGATGTGCGTTGTTCAATAGAGCAAGCAGGTCTCCAGCTGTGTGACTATGGTTCCTGTGGAGTGCAGTTAGTTCACCAAACACTTGCTGTGTGACACGTGAAGCTGCACCCCAAGACGGTGCTAGAGTTTCATTTAAAGCAGTTGCTGTGTCCTGCTGAAATGTGAGGACTTTTTAAGAATGAGCAAAGGAGACAACTTCCTGTGGATCTTACTTTCTGCACTGATGAAACCAGTGCTCCAAGACTCATTCCCACTGCAGGGGACCACTGTACCTAAGCTGTTCCACAGCACATCCTGAGACATTCCTGGTGTCCAGTGCTGCTGATCTCCCAAGGCCTGTCATAATGGGTTCAGGCAATGTGGTCCATTCTGAACTAACCAAGCTCTCAAAATCTAACAGCCGCATGAAGCAGTGTGCAACATGTTCAAAGCAAGAGCTAATCTTGGTTGATAGATTCCATGATGAATGTTGAGAGAGAACTGCTCTCTTATATATTTGACAAGAACACACAGTGCCTTCCATCCCACTGTTCTAAAAAATTACTGCTTGGATGTAACATGGAAACATAATTGATGAAACTTCATAACAGTAATTTCTTTTAAATGTAGTCAGGTGTGGGCATGTTAACAGCATAGAGTGTTGGCTTTGCTTACTTTGAGTCATGAGGGGGGAACATAACTCTTCTGATACTGGTGTTATCATATGGAATCACATAGAGGAGCAAGTGTGGCTCTAGTGAACAGTTTTGTTAAAAATTTAGAATGATAATTTTATTCTCAAATGTGCCTTGCCTTCAGCACAAACTTGAGATGTGTCTAAAATAAGATTTTGTTGAAATTTTCTTAGTGTTTGTCATCTTTCTTCCTTGAAGTGCAGAACTGTCAAACTTTCATAGAATCATAGAATCCTAGAATGGCTTGGGTTGGAAGGAGCCTTAAAGATCATCTCATTCCAACCTCCTGCCATGGGCAGCGACACCTCCCACTAGACCAGTTTGCATCTGAGTATGTTTTTATTGATGGGTTACTCTGGCCAGCTGTTGCTGCCTCAGAGATTATGGTATCTGTGTGCCATTTAGACCAAGGCACTGTTGCATAATCTGCCTTGCAGTTTGCAATAGCGATAGGCAAGAACTGAGGAAAAAGGACTTCTGGAGTTTGTAGCAAGGGAGCGGTCTTTTCTTTGCCTCTTAAGTAGAATGGCACCTTAACTAGATGATTTAAAATTAATTTTAATCACTGATTTATCCCTGCTCTTTCCTGCTTCTTTAACATAAGCCAGTATTAATTAGGTAATACACACAGACCACTACGCTGGGATACCAGGGAATCAGGCTGTAAACATCAGGTGGTTTCTTGAGTGATTTAAATTACACATTTTTGTATTAATGTGTGATTAGAGTGTTAATGTAAGGATATGGGACAGCACAATAACGAATCAAGTTGTATAAAAGCCATCTTAACAAATGAGAAAGATGAAATGCATGTTGAAAATTTGAATTTATTAAAGCAAAAAAATGAAGTTAAGATCCCAAAAGAGCCTTAATGGTTCTTGAAGCATTTATCCTGACTAGCTCAGTAGTAAGCAATTCTGTGTGTGTAAGGATGATTGTTCAGTCTTTTACTGGAAAATGCCAAAACACTTCACAAAGTCAGTGAATATTGTCTTTCTTTTGGGTTGTATCCAGTTGCCCTTATTGAAAGGGATATACTAGCTGTTTCTAGAACACGCAGCATTCTTTAGGAGAGAATTTTAAAAATAACTTCAGATACTATATAGGAAATTAAAGTCATTTGTCTTGCCAAGGTAACCATCACAGAATAAATTGATTACAATAAATCAATTACTTTTTCTTTATGACTATGGCATTAAACAGATATTTATAGTACCACATATCTGATTTATCATGTTACTGAAGCTGCTTTGCTGTCTGCAATAGTAACATTAATTGAAGTTGACAAAAGTTTTAATTATTCAAAATTTTGTATGCGTTTTCTCAATATAGAAAAGAAACATATTGAACTGGAGAAATCCCTTGTGGGAGCTTAGTCTACACAAAAGTTACTTTGTAGCATTTAGTATTTCTGATAGTATAGATGAATGTCTTGGAGGCTGAAAGCAGATGTTCAGTGTGATTGAAAGTTATTTCACCTTGTATGTGCTTCCAATGAAAATGAGAGCAAACTGGGGCAAGGCAGATGTGTCCTCACAGCAGCTCTCTGATAAGGCTGGGACAGAAGTGAAGTTGGCAAATGCATTTCTTGGAGGGAAGAGCAGCACAGTCTTTCAGGCACAGAGGAGTGGCCAGGAAAATGCCAGAGGAGTTGGTTACAGAGCTCTCTGAATAATGCCTTGCATTCCATCACAGAGCAGTGGTATTAGATTATAATTTTCCTTAATGCAGAACAATAATTTTCACCAAAAGTTTGAGTTGAATTCTTATCATACATTATGAATTCTTATCATACACACAAGCAAACTTGAACAAATCTGGCAGAGCACTTGCTGAGGAAAATTCAAGTGTCCTTTCTGCATTTCACTTGATGCAGAAAAGAGCTTTTGCATAATTGGTGAGAACACATTATAAAAGTTTCTCCCATTTCATTGATAATACAGATAAGAACATTTTAGCATGGGCAAGCTGAAATACTGTGATTAAGTGAAATCTCACAGCACCACTGCTTACGAGGATAGCAAGTCTGTTGTGGCTTTGAAGTCAGCATGTTTGTTTATAAGTGATGAATAATAATCAGGAAGAATAGTTTCTAGTGAGGAATTATCCTTTCTTGGGGGATAACTTCTATTTCAGTGTAGCCTGCTATGGGAGGGATCTAAAAGAATTAAGTTTTAAATAACAGAAGTCAGATTAGCTGCTCTAGTAACCTACATTTAGGGATAGCATGTTCATTTGAAGTTAATTTGAGCTGGCAGATGATCTCTTTTATCTAGAATTAGTAAATAACATGTGCTATTTATTATCTCTCTCTCTCTCTCTCTTAGAAGGTGTTGTGTGAAGTGGTGAATCATAGCTCTGAAATCTGAGCCTGATCCTAGCTATGTTCTAGATATGTAATTTACCTTTCCTAATGTTGCTTTAATACCAAAGACAGAATTAAGAGAGTTGCAAGGAAGTATTTTTATTTTCTTGTTGGAGAGCTATTGCTCTCATATTTCTTAAAATGGCTTGGATTTTTGTGATATTAAATCAATTTGCTTGGAAATTGATATTCTGAGGTCACACATTTAGTGAAGATGACTTTGGATTACTTATTCAAGTGAACAGATAAAGATTTAATTGTGTTACTGTCTTCTTACTTCTAAAGGGTCAAAAAGGTTGTACTAGTACATACTCTTAAAGATTTCTTAGGTGTCATCCACCTTTTTATGATGGAGGAAAATTCCATAATGCAAGCTGGAACCTTATTTTATTCTTTTGAACTCCACCTGGGTTTAACAGTCCAGGGAAGACTCTGTTTTAATGGATTGATTTATTTATTCATTTATTCACATAGTGCTGATCTTGGGCCAAGACTTTTTTTTAGTCTTTTTTTCAGTCTGTCTTGAGCACCTGCTTTGAGAGTACTTGTAATCAGATGAATTATACTCTGTCAGAATGTTAAAAAAATGATAACCTAGTCTTCTAACTTTCTCTCATCATCCTACAAAATATAGAAATAGATGTGTGGTTGCAGTGAATCACATTTTGTGCCTTACTCAGTTCACGTGGTTTAACAGCTGATTCATACAGAAAAGCTGTCTAATCCTGCACTTGGTGACAGGAGACATGCCAAGAAAACAGTCCTGGTACAGTCAGAGTACCATCTTCTCTGGAGAGCCCTATGGCCTGTTAAATCAATGATTTGAAACTATGAATATATTGATTTACTTTAATTTCTAGATTGTTTGAACTCGTATTTTGTGAAAGGAGTGTCAGTGTTCCCTAGTTTATCGTGTTTCAGCAGGGGTTTGGACTAGATGATCTCCAGAGGCACTTCTCAACCTAAACAAATTTCTGTATGTTTGGGGAAGAGAAATGAGGGTTTGTCTTGAAAGTGTTAAGCTAGAAAGTTCTCAAAACCCTAATAGCAAATGAGTGATTATTTTAATTATTCAAGTAAAAGGAAGTGTAATGCTTCTGTTTTTCAAAAAGATTGAAGAGGGGCAAGGACCTTTCCCCATACCTTACAGGCCTGAAGTAACAAGCTGTATTTAGTAAATATTTACACTGCACTGTTTAAAGCTTCTAGAGGAAGCCTTTAACTTATACTAGAAGCAAAAAAACGGAACTTGGCGNTTAGTAAATATTTACACTGCACTGTTTAAAGCTTCTAGAGGAAGCCTTTAACTCATGTTATACTAGAAGCAAAAAAAACGGAACCTGTCAAAAACCTAAAGCCAAACAACATCTCCGTAAAACAACACTTCCCTTTGAGTTGTACAATCTGACAGAATTTTTCAGTTTCTGTGTATATGTTCATGGTCTGTCAGATGTGAAAGATCTCCTTCTAAGTACTGGCTATCAGAATTTTGTTTTCCTTTGTTTTGTCCAGAAGGCTTGGCTACTGCATATGTGCAGACCTGCAGGACAAAGTATATGTTTGCATGGTGTTTTTTTGTTGGAAATATGAGACCCAGAACCAGATATCATTACTGGGTGATGGGAGGAGGTGAAAGCTCAGTGAAAATGAAAAATTTTGTTGAACAATCCCCTTCTCAGTTCCATATAACTATGTGAAATAATAGTGGTGCTATTTGTGTTCAAATTCAGGAAAAACTTCTTAAATTTTCTGGATGGTGATTGTGCTGTGCTTGTTTGCAACATTTAGAAGTAACCTGCGTGCAGAGGTGAATATCAGCTAAGAATTCAAATGACTTGTCAGGCATATGAGAGGATATAATGTTCCACAGCTTCTTACTAAAAGCTGTGAAAAAATAGAAGCCAGTGCGCACTGTTAACATAGACAACAGTTTTTAGTGAATTTCAGTTTGCTGCACATAATACACGGTTTCTCCATGGTTCTCAATTTAACTGAATATTTTAAATTTATAAAAACATTTCAGAAGTAACTACACTTACAGATTTAATATCTTCTGGGGACGTTTTCTGCAGCTATACAGAGGTGTGAATGTACATATGAAAGCAATTGGACTACTTTAGGCTAATGAGTTACCACTTGTCATCTCTGACTGCTCTACTTCCAAAGCAGAGAGTGTTCAAAAGGTCTTTGATTTAATATTTGCCGATATATATATGTATGTGCTTGTGTGTTTAGGAAAAAAAAATCCAACCTCAAAAAGAAGTCAAAACTAACAAATATGTTTACAAATATGTATAAAAATGTGCGTGGGCTTTGCTGTTTTTGTTTTTTGTTTTGTTTTTTTAATTGGTCTTATTCTTCATTATGCAGAACTGCATTAATTAGGCTCTGAATAGGGTCATGGTGGTTAGTAAGGAGGACAGTGGTTATTGGAGTCATGTAACTCCAGCAGTCAGATTGACTGTTCTTGTTCATGCTGGGTGAGTTCAGAAGCTTAATTTATCTGTTAGCACCATCACTCCTATGCCAGTAACATGACACCTATCCTTTATGTAATCCTTCCCTTGCTGCAGCCAGCTGATAAAAAGCCAAAAAGAACTACTTTTGGTGAAACTTGATGTACACTAAAGTAGGGGAAGGAAAGAGAAATATGTTAAAAACAGTAGGACAGAGTAAAATGTGTTGGTGTGCAGGAAATACTGTTATGCAAAATCAAAAATATGAATTAAAAAAAGTATGCACTGTCCTTTGTCATTTGAATGAGAGAAATAGGTTGGTAGAAGTCTGGGCCAGACAATTTTGAGATTTAAGCCTTTCATGATGGAATTACAAAATCAATCAAAATTGGCCACTAAAACTTCCATATTTCAAAATGTTTATAAGGTGCTCCAGTATTTGTAGTGTATGAGGGCTGTCTTTAAATTTGAACATAAGCAAAGTACTTCAAGCAGATCACCTAATTTTGTTTGCTAACTGTGTCCTGTTGAACCAAGCCAGTGCCTGGAACGTGTTACTTTCAGGCCACGGGGTTGTTACAGCTACAAGGCATTAAGGTAAACAATAAAAAAAGTAACTAAATCTGGTATTCCGAGAACACCAGTGTCATGTATGAAATAGCTGCGGTGGCACTGGTGACATGAAGCCTGCAGCACGTTTTGGTGTGCTGCAGTGAGGGGGTGAGCAGGGGGTCTGCAGAGGGCTGGCGTTGTGCACAGTGGGTCCCCCCTGGTTTGAAAGCAGCGCTGGCTCCTTCAGCGCCGTGCAGGACAGCGGGCGGCGCGTCAGCTGACTCCAGTATTAGTTTCATGGGACAGGAGGAAATGAGGAGCTGGATCCCAAAAGTTTTCACTTCTTCGGTATAATGGTAAGCATATTGTTGCTGGTTTGGGGCAGTTTTTTAGTATGATGTTATATTAAGTCAAGGAAGTGAATCTGTATTCCTTGGAGTGTTTGCTACAGGTGCTTGTTTGATTAGACAGTTTGGGGAGCTAAGGAAAACCAAGGCCAGCTCCTCCTCTGTTGACCTTTTTGAGGGAGGAGGGGGGAGTCAAGAATGGTATAGGCATAAAGTGACAAATTATTACAACTACATAGCTTTGTCCATATTACCGTCCTGCTTGGTTCTTGCTAAATGATTTAATTTATACTGGTAAATTTACTGATATAGGAGATGCCTTCTGAAGTTTGATATTGCTAAGTCATCCTCAGTTAAGTATGTGGCATAAAGGTTTATATTTAGCACTTCAGTGCAGCAATGCAATTAGGAATAGAACATTGCTTTCTTTCTCACTTGGCTGCAAATAATTAAAGTTTAGAGTTAGCATATAAATCATTGCTTCAGTGTATGATTTTTCAAGTGTATTTTTCTGACAGTGAATTAAACAAGCTAGTCTGACTGTATAAATTAGTATTCTCTTTTTCATAATATTTGCTTGTGCTTTAGCAACGTATATTTGCATTTCTCAGCAATTTCTGGACAGCAATCACGAGAGACAAGAAACTCTTAGATCTTGGAAAAATGAAATCTTTATGCCACCAGGGTGACGCAGCAAGTCAAACTATTTTCTGTGCATTTCTGTAACTTGATATTTGATCGGCATTACCTTTAGAGAGAAAACATGCCCCATAACTACATGCACAATAAGATCGTGTTAAATTCAGAAGATGAGATAATTTTCCTGGGGGTTGGTGTAAGTTTCTCCAAGTATAATTGGAACTAGACTTCCAACAATGATGGAGTTGATATTGAGGAAGCTGTGCACAGGATACAATAAGCTGCATGGTCCTCTCTCATTACTACTTCCAGCTATAGGGTGATGTACAGGGGACCTCTTGTGTCCTCCTCACTAGTTCCAGATTGCTGTGTTTAGCTGTGATTCCTGTTCTGTTTGCTGTTATGGAAAGCGTGAAGTGCAATCCCCAGGCACAATTCCCAAGCATCGGATAATGACTATACAAATATCCACACAGTACCCACCTCACCTGGTTTTCCTTCCAAGAGGAATGGTCATTTCAGGCTCTAAGTCGGTGTTTAGTATTTCACTGACCTGGAATTAAAATTTTATCCCATTGGGATGACATGGGGTTTTCCTCTGTGAGTAATATATTGGACTGTTTTCTGTATATGTTTATTTTCAGTATTTCAGTATTTATGTAGAGGAATAAAGGAGGAAAATAGAGGCTTATAGGAATATGAAGAAGGTGTTTATTTTTCCTTCTGCTATCCTGTGTTGTTAATAACAGAATGTTTAAAAAGAAAAAAATACCTGGTTATTTTTTAAATTGGCAAGACTATGGGATGGGTTTTGCATACAGATACTGTGGAAGCATTTCCTTTCCCTCTCTGCCACATATATGGGTACGCCTTCCTACTGTTCTCCTTTCCACCTTCATGCGTGATTTTCTATATCCTTTTAACAGTCCCTTTATCACAGGAATAAATTGTGCAGCCAAAAGGATCAGGCCTAGCTTTTTGAAATGCATTTTAGTGATCAGTGGGTCACTGAACTTGTGTCCTGAGACTCCTGGCTAAATCTGCAGCCATACCGTGCAGTAAATGTGACATGCTGTGTTTGCAAAGCCTTGGATATCCAATGATGCAACAATGTGACCTGTAGTTTGAAACCTATTTGTGAATGTTATCTTCATGTTCAGGGAATCATTTTGACCTCTAACTAATGTATTTATAGGATTGGATTTATGCTAGTAATAGTTTTTGTTGATTTTTCATATGTAGTTACTGTGCAAGAAGAACAATATGTCTGCTGAGATATGTTTACTGTATTGGTATATTTCTATGACATTAAAATTCTTTTTAGTAAGGTATGTTTTCTATTTTTTTTCCTTTTTTTCCCACGTGGTTTTGTTGTCCTGCAGAGCTCTGGGATTGAAACGTTAGTGGAGGAGCTTTGCTCCAAACTGAAAGACCTTCAGAGTAAGCAAGGTGAGGAAAAAAATGTTTCTACTTCTGAGGCCATATACTGTATTTATCAACTCTGCAACATTCTGAGACAGGGGTGGGTGTGGGGGGAGTAGGCTGTTATTTCAGTAGCTTTTAGTACAGGCCATGCAATTTTGAATTACATTTGAATAATTTCATTCAATAATTTAAGCAATTTTGTATTGGTATGCTTTATTTACCTAAGTAATAGCCAATCACAAATGGAGTTTTCTTCATGAAAAGCTATACCTATTCATATCCAGCTGTGCCTGCTTTTTTAGTAAATACTCTAAATTCAACATTCCCCTCCTTACCAAAAGTAATGAAAATAAAGTAGGCTTGATTCTGTTCCTTTTGTGTATTGATGCTTGCAAAGAGCAGATTTGCCTCAGAATAATTATGTAGAAACTATTCGTGTGAAAAGCATCCAAATAACTATCATGACTTAAAATTTCTGGACTATAGGGTTAATTATGATGTCAAGCTTAGGGGAGGGGAGGGACCATAATGTAAAGTTGTGTTGTCTCCAGTGAAAGTTCATTGCACATAAATGTTTGTTCAGGCACACAGCAGCAGCCTTGGACACTTAAAATAAAATTAATATGCTTATTATGTAGTATAAGTAGCTGTAGATAAGAGATAAACATTTACCTGCTTGAAGCATGGTTTTTAAGCTGTTTCCATTGCCCTTTTTTTTTTAAACAGTAATCATTAGTCAGCTCTTAATATTTCATAATGCAGTGGATTTCTTCCTGAGCCAAGGTGATGCTGAACATTTATTTTGAAAAAAAATAAATAAAATAATAGTATGTCTCATTTTTTTCTTTATTTTAAAGGTTTTAAGATAAAGAATTAGAAAATCTTCAGTCACCTCTCACACAGGAAATGTCTTTACATCCACTCAAAGCTCAGCAATTACTGCAAGGATGTTTCCTTCTAGTGAAACACTTGAGAAGTTAGATGTGGCCAATGATAAAAACATTTAGTTAAATAGTTGATTTTCTAAGTAATATTTTTTGTGTCTGTAGCAATGCAAGAATGAGATAAGGATTTAGATATGAAACAATTAAACATTCAGCAGGAATTCTCCCAGTGGGGCACTGCTAGCCATGAGGTTGCGTGGAGCTGCTGGCCAGTCATGTTTAGTTAGATTTGCAGGACTGGACAGCTGTGAAAAACTTGAATCTTGGGTGGTAATTCATAATTTATTAATCTTATTTACAGTGTTGTATGGAAATTTTACTACTATTAGAGTTATACATCCTGGTGCTTTTTGTTAAATACTGTTATAAAGTACACTGGCTCTTTTGAATTTTTCTGTTAAGCATTTGGAATTTTCTTCCAAAACAGAGGAGAAGATTCACAAAAAGTTAGAAGGCTCTTTGACTCCTGAGACTGATTTATCTCCCACAGCAAAGGATCAAGTAGAAATGTATGCATTTTTTTTTCTTACTATTATCTGAGATGCTTTTCTCTTTTTATTCCTATATTTTAACATTGTGGAGTTAATGGGGAATCTGGAGTTTTGTGGATATTAAGAAATACATTTATTTTCATGGCAACTTCTTTTGTTAATCTTACATATTTAAATATAAGCACTTGGTACTATGGGCTAGTTTAAGCTGAGACTGCTTTCATTTTACTATATACAGAACTCAAACAATACTTTAGTTTCCTGAAGACTAAGTCAACCAGACAAAAACCTTTAAAACAACGTTAATTGACATGTAGATTTGCGAGGAGGGAATAATCTGTTTACTGGATGGAGATCTCGCTGTCTTCTACTGCTGAAATGGCAAACAGACTCTCTTATAACCTTTAAACTCTTGATAACCAAAGTGATTTCCTAGTTAGCCAGTACCTGAGTCCAGTGTTACTGAACTACCCAGGGGGTTTTGTCATTGACCTCTCTTGGAGATACAACTGCTTCTGTGTCTCTTAATAGTAGGTAGCAACAGCCTAGTAGAAATTTTACTAAATGGATGATCCCTCTTCAGGGAACTGATTGTGCTAATGTGCATTTCATTTAACTGACTTGTAAAAATTTTAATAAGTTTTATTTGAAATATATGTGATTCAGTATATATCTCTCTACCACCAAACACATACTACTATAAATGTTGCAGAAAACCATATTTTAATCTCGTACCTCTTACATAAAGCTGTCAAGCATCTTAAACTACTCAAAAACTAATCTTTTTAAAATAGCTTTTTCTTAATAACTGGATGATCAAACTACGTAGAACTTAACAGATAGTGTCTCATTTCATAAAAGAGAATTTTAAAAACTGAAATTCAGGAATGAACTAACTGAAATTCAGGACTTCCTCATTTATAATCTAAATCAAACATTTAAGAAGACTGTAGTGATCTAATAAACCTGGAGCCATTGTTGTAAGCATCCACAATTTCTCTCTACAGTGATGTTTAGTAGTCTCTGAAAAGGAAATTCTTTTACTTCCATGCAGTATATTTCTAAACATATATTAATATAAGCACTTTTAAAGCTCATTTTAATTTTCCCTTTGATATCATTCAAATAGTGCAATGAGTGGCGTGTGCATATGTAGTGCAAACTAGATTTTTAGCAATTAGACAGGTAGTGTTTTGCTGTGTTTTTAGTAATGCTTTCTAATCTTAATGCTTATCTGAAGCTCTATAATCCAAATGTCCCTTTTGTTTTGCTTTCAGGTACTATGAAGCATTTCCTCCTCTTTCTGAAAAGCCAGTTTGCCTGCAGGAAATTATGACTGTATGGAATAAATCCAAAGTATGTTCTTACTCTAGCTCCTCATCTTCATCCACTGTTCCACCAACTAGCACAGATACATCTTCTCCAAAGGACTGCAATAGTGAAAGTGAAGTAACTAAAGACAGAAGTAATAAAGTATCTGCCACTGTACAGGAAAGAACCCAGCAGAAGAAGAGTAAAAATGAGAAAGAAAACAACTTTAGTAACAACACTGTTGAAGAGAAGCCTGTTTTGTACAAAAAGCAAGTCCGACATAAGTCTGAAGGGAAGATGCGTCCCCGCTCCTGGTCGTCTGGATCCAGTGAGGCTGGCTCAAGTTCTAGTGGTAATCAAGGTGAATACAAGGCATCAATGAAATGTATTAAAGTAAGACACAAAACAAGAGAGGTTCGGAGTAAAAAAGGGCGTAATGGGCAGAGCAGGCTGTCAGTGAAATCTGGTGAAAAGGTTGATAGAAAAGTCCACAGCGGAAGCAGCAGCAGCAGCAGCAGCGGGTCCATCAAACAACTGTGCAAAAGAGGTAAAAGGCCATTAAAAGAAATTGGAAGAAAAGAAGGTGGTGGTAGTGATGGAAAAGATTTGTATTTAGACAGTAGAAATGAAAAGGAATATAAAGAAGAGCCCTTGTGGTATACTGAGCCGATTACGGAGTACTTTGTTCCTCTTAGCAGAAAAAGCAAGCTGGAGACTACGTACCGCAACAGAGAAGATATATGTGGAGTAACATCAGAGGCTGTAGAAGAGTTGTCTGAATCAGTGCATGGTCTTTGTATTAGCAACAATAATACTCATAAAACATACCTCGCAGCAGGTACTTTCATCGATGGTCACTTTGTAGAAATGCCTGCAGTTCTAAATGAGGATATTGACCTCGCTGGGACCTCAATATGTTCTCAACCAGAGGACGACAAGTATTTAGATGATGTTCATCTGTCAGAACTAACACACTTCTATGAAGTGGATATTGATCAATCCATGTTGGATCCTGGTGCCTCAGATACGATGCAAGGGGAGAGTCGGATTTTAAATATGATTCGACAGAAGAGTAAAGAAAAAACTGATTTTGAGGCAGAATGTTGCATAGTGTTAGATGGAATGGAGTTGCAAGGGGAAAGTGCAATATGGACTGATTCGACCAGCTCTGTTGGTGCTGAAGGGTGGTTCTTGCAAGATCTTAGTAATTTAGCTCAATTTTGGGAGTGCTGTTCATCTTCTAGTTCTGCTGATGCAGATGGGGAAAGTTTTGGAGGGGATTCTCCGATCAGATTCTCCCCCATCCTAGACAGCACAATGCTTAATTCACACATGCTTGCTGGCAATCAAGAGCTCTTTTCAGATATTAATGAAGGGTCTGGTATAAACTCTTGTTTTTCAGTGTTTGAAGTGCAATGCAGTAACTCTGTTTTACCATTTTCTTTTGAAACACTCAACTTGGGAAATGAAAATGCAGATTCTAGTAGCACTGCTAATATTCTTGGGAAAACACAGTCTAGATTGCTAATATGGACCAAAAATAGTGCCTTTGATGAAAATGAACACTGTTCTAATCTTTCAACAAGAACCTGTAGTCCATGGTCACACTCGGAAGAAACACGTTCAGACAATGAGACTATAAATATTCCATATGAAGAATCCACGCAATTTAATGCAGAAGATATTAATTATGTAGTTCCTAGAGTGTCTTCGAATTATGTAGATGAAGAAATTCTAGATTTTCTGCCAGAAGAAACCTGCCAGCAACAAGCTAGAAGTTTAGGAGAAATGCCCACTTTGATTTTCAAAAAGAAATCTAAGCTAGAATCTGTCTGTGGTATTCAGCTAGAACAAAAAGCAGAAAGTAAAGACTATGAAACTACACAAGGGTGTAGGGAAAGCAGTCCACATGGAGATGGCTACAGCTCAGGGGTTATTAAAGATATTTGGACAAATATGACAGACAGAAATTCTGCAGCGATGGTAGAAATAGAAGGAATAGAAGATGAACTGTTTTCAACTGATGTAAATAACTATTGCTGCTGTTTGGATACAGAAGCAAAAGTTGAAACCCTCCAGGAACCCAATAAAGCAGTGCAAAGATCAGAGTATCACCTTTGGGAAGGTCAAAAGGAGAATGTAGAGAAGAGAGCCTTTGTCTCAAATGATTTATCAAAAGTAGATGGTGGTGACTATACCACACCATCAAAGCCCTGGGATGTTAACCAGGATAAAGAAAACTCATTTATTCTTGGTGGTGTGTATGGGGAGCTCAAAACATTTAACAGTGATGGAGAATGGGCAGTGGTGCCACCTGGTCACTCAAAGGGGAGCTTATTGCAATGTGCAGCTTCCGATGTGGTGACAATAGCTGGTACAGATGTTTTTATGACGCCAGGTAATAGCTTTGCCCCTGGCCACAGGCAATTGTGGAGGCCGTTCGTATCATTTGAACAGAACGAGCAATCAAAGAGTGGAGATAACGGATTAAATAAGGGTTTTTCTTTTATCTTCCATGAAGACTTACTGGGAGCTTGTGGTAACTTTCAAGTTGAAGAACCAGGGCTTGAATACTCATTCTCTTCCTTTGACCTGAACAATCCATTTTCACAAGTTCTTCATGTAGAATGTTCATTTGAGCCAGAAGGAATTGCATCTTTCAGCCCTAGTTTTAAACCTAAGTCGATTCTGTGCTCTGATTCAGACAGTGAGGTTTTACACCCCAGGATATGTGGTGTTGATCGAACGCAGTACAGGGCTATACGGATTTCTCCGAGGACTCACTTTCGCCCAATTTCTGCATCTGAACTTTCTCCAGGTGGTGGAAGCGAGTCAGAATTTGAGTCAGAAAAAGATGAGGGAGGTATTGCTGTCCCTCCTCAAGTAGATGTATTTGAGGATCCACAAGCAGATCTCAAACCTCTGGAAGAAGATGCAGAAAAAGAAGGGCATTATTATGGAAAATCAGAGCTTGAATCTGGAAAATTCCTTCCCAGATTAAAAAAGTCTGGAATGGAGAAGAGTGCACAGACATCACTGGATTCCCAAGAAGAGTCGGCCGGGATGTTGCCAGTAGGAAACCAAGATCCCTGTTTAGAATGCAGTATGAAAGAATCTCTAGAAGGGAGAGTGGTGGAGAGCTCTAAAGTAAACTGCAGAATAGTGGAGCCACGTGAGGAGACTGGCAGGTTTTGCAGTTGTAAAGCAGGGTGTCATTTCCCCACGTATGAGGATAATCCTGTTTCTTCAGGAGAGCATGAAGAGGTATGTGGATATATAAAATTACAGAATTTGCAGCTGGCAGCTGATAACCAGCAGTTTGTCATGTGACAGTTCAGTTTAAATGTTTGTGGTTGTATAGATCTCTAGAAAATACAGTTTTGTAGAGAAACTGGAGGTCCCATCTGAACATAAGTATAAACTTGCTTATTGTAAGGGTGACCGAGTGCTGGCACTAGTTGCCCAGGAAGGCTAAAATCTCCATCCTTGGAGATTTCAAAAGACATCTGGACAAGTTCCTGGGCAGCCTGCTCTACTGGGCCCAGCTTGAGCAGGGGGAGTTGGACGTGATGACCTCCAGAGTTCCTTTTGAACCTCAGTCGTTCTGTGATTCTGTGAAAAATTAACCATCTTCAGGTATTTTGGTGTCATCTTGCATACCTTTAGAAATATATGCATGTGTACACTCATGTGACTTTAAAAATCTGTTTACCTTAGGTTTTTAGGTTATCTGATTTACATATAAAATGTTAAAATATGCATAAATTTTGAGTAATGAAATATTACTGATTTTGATTCAAACACGTTTTAAAATTCTGAAGAAAAGGAACTGAAGCCAGTCTTTTCAATATAGTTTCTTCCAAGTAGAAGAATTTGTAGTTGAACTATTGGATGTAAACTTCAGCAAAGAAAGACTTGTAAAAAGGCTTAATTGTCTGGAAATTAAAGCATCCTCTTGTCAGCATAGAGCCAAAAAGAAATAAAACGTGGATGCAAAATATCCATCGCTACCACAGTACCATAAGAAAGCCTCAGCATAACTAAGGGTTAAACTCAGAGTTTTCTTTCTAGTAATTGTAGCCATAAGTTAAGTAATAATCAAGATAAAAAAATCCATTCTAGAAAAAAATACCCTGAGTTTTTCTTGCTGTGATCTCCTTCTGTTCTTGAGTAGAAACATTTAACTATCAAAATAAACTAGATGTGTGGCCAGCCTAGAGATATTGTCTGGATAGGTATAAGTTACATCTTACGTTTTCTTTTCCTTACATCTTACATTTTCTTTTCCTCTTCAGCCTCCTCTTGCACATGCTAAGCAGTTGCAGTATTTACATTTGGAGGAAGTTTTTCCATTTTCAACTGAGGAGTTGCATCCAGCTTGTGTTGTGCAATTGCATAGTTCTCAGTTATAAGTTTGAAACACTAACTCATACATAGGCAAGCTAATCTTTCTCTTGCTAAAACTAAAGCTCACCTTTTTGTTGAACAACATCAGACTTTCTTATTTTCCTTCTTCTTTATTTGCTTCTTCTCTCATCCTCCTTTAAACTAATTGGTTCTTTTCCCATCATCAGTAAGTTGGTATCTGCTGCTTGTGCAAGAGAATCAAGTTTGTGACTTCCAGACATCTTGGTTCCTGCTGCTCTGTTAAGTTAACAGAGAAGAAGTGGCTTCAAAAATCTTTACTGTTGTCTGGGAAGTTTCTGTGTTTGTGCCAGGCCTTGCAGAAAGTCATCAAAAAATTAGTAAACCTGGACTGTAAGTCAGAACAGATTCTGGAATTGCCTTTTACCAGGAATAAGTGAAATCTAACTTCATCATGCAGTAGGGCATAATGAATGAACAAATGATTATACAGTTACTTGTGACAGCAGGAGCCTGAAGTTCCTTCCAGCCCTTTTTGGATCTTCTTTTTTGATGTATAGTACTCTGTGAGGCTGCTTATTCTCATCTTCACTTCAACCACTTATACATTCAAGAAGCTAGTAAGTGGCTGATAGTGGTGCCATAGTTTATGGTAGCTCTGAGGCTTGTAAAAAGTCTTTTGGTAGTGAACAGTGCTCAGAAAGCTCTGGTATTTCATTTTATTTAAGTTCCTTAGTGCAAGAGGAAAACTTACTGCTTCCCTTGCTCAGGTCACATGATTTTGTAGGCAGTTTCATAGCTTCAAAGTGATAAGCCACTGAGAAGCACAAAGGGCCAACAACCCTCTCAGCAGTCTAGACTCCAGTTTGGTTTGCAATTAAGCTCTTCCTGGGGGGCTTGGGGAGCTTGGTTACCCCCTAAGCTCAGACAGCCTGGGTAAACTCATCCCCCTCTATCTACCGTGTCTCAAGAAGGTATGTGCTCACTCCAGGCTTTTCTAAGCACCAGTAGTTGGAGTCTGAAGGTAATTGGCTTTTTGGCTCAAGAGCATTTATTTAAATTTCTTACTGTGCTTAAATGTCTGTAAAAGATTTGTGTGAGCTTTTTTCTTTTTAAGAGTGATATTTATTTTCATGAACATTAAGCAAAATCAATATAAAATTCCTAGAATTAGGACAGTCTAGGAGAAACTTTTTTCATGGACACCCCACACATACATGCATGGGGGAAAAGCAGGCACTGTGGTCTGGACTGATGAGTATAGATTAATATTTGTGAATTTTTTTTTTAATGAAACTTTCTGTGTTTCTATGCTTGACTTTGGACAAAAATTAAAGTCATTTTTTAACTCAGTCATCTAATGTAAAGTTTGAGTTGTGTTCTGAGGTACCTCCGATATTTTTGCATAAACAATGGATGTGAAAATACTAATATAAACCACAGTGTAATAGTAACACATTCTGTTTTGCATCACTTAAACTTGAGTTATATATGTGTTGTGGAAACACACATCTCTGAATACATCCTATTTATAAAGAAGACTGTAGGAGAATCTGATTCAGTTTCCTCCCTCTTACCTTCTATATTAGAGCACTTCTTTTAGAATTACAGTGTATTTTGCAGCAGGAGTTTGCAAATAGCTCCTGCAGAATTTTTTCAAACATGAATGATACTTATATATTTAGCCATAAGATTAAAAAAAACCCTAAAATTAAACCAACAACAAAATGAAACCAACAAAACAATTAAAAAAAAAAGTCCAAACCAAACAACCTCTACAAAAAACCACCAGCACATGCCACCCAAACAACTACATGAAACCTCACAAGCACAGCTCCCTTGCCCCCCCCATAGTACAGTCCTTTTTCTTCCAAGTAAATGCTCCTACCGTTTAGCTGTGGAGTCATGGGTAAGTACACAATCTGGACCAGTTAATGGCCTGTGAATATACCAACACTGCGTATCCTGTCAACAGATTTTTATGGGCTCCAGTCCAGCAGGTGTGCTCAAAGAATGCTCATACTCTTGGGTCCTTGAGATAGATAAAAGGACCTGTGGAGTTTTAAGGTCTGAACATGCCTAAGACACTGGTTTTGGGGATGAGGAAATTTTGCTGACAAAACCTGTGTTTGTGTATCTCATGACTGAATTGGCCTTGAGATTTGGTGAGGTTCTGTGCTGGACTGGAGTGATGCAGTGGAAGTGCATAATCCCTGTAGAAAGGGCTATCAAGAGAGGGAGGGAAGAGGGATGATTTATAAACATTGGTTCTGAGGTCAGCAGTGTAGAAGGTAAGCTGTCATAAATCCAGGTAGTGATAAGAGGGAGACAAAATTTGGAGGTGTCTACTGTGTGCCTTAAAATCAGAGAAATCAAGTGGGAAAAGAAAATGTATAGTCATCCACATACAGAACAAAGGACTGACTGTAAATAGTGAGTAATTTGGGGGCTGCCTATGACAGGAGTGGTCCAGGTAGTCCTTGGTAAGTGCTGATCATGGCCAATGATGAAAACACCTATAAAGGCTCTTAAGCTCTAACCTTCTAATTAAGAAAATGTTATTTTGCAGAGATATTGAAGGGCTTGTATGAAAGGATTTTACAATTACAGAGTTCACAATAACAGTTTAAAAATCACAAGGGAAAAACCTCAAAGTTTAAACAAAGCAAATAAAAAAGATTTGGTACAACTGAAAATTCTAGAAGTAAATCAGAAACAGGAAGATGACAGAAAGATATTTGATAAACAGAACTAACAAGCTTGAAAAGCTATGAAAATGTAATATCCAAGGTATTGATTAGTGCATCTATTTTCATTGTTAATGAAAATACAGATATTACACTGTTTCAGTTAGTCAAAGCAGTATTCACCTGACTATCATGAAGAGCAGCAATTAATTTAAGAAAAGCCTACTAGAATACTTGTTTGAGGACACATGGAAGGGAGAAAATACATGAAAAGCAAATTTTTATTTTAAGGAGGAAAATGAAACTCAGGGAAAATTGAACTGATGATCCCTTTAAATTGCGTAAACTGTACTTTAAATTGTAAATGGCCCAAATGTGTGAGTAAAAGGAAGTTTCCAAGTATTAGTTTGAGAGAAAGATTGCACTCTCAAAATAACAGTCAGTGGAGGACAACAGAGATGATTATTTTTTCTGGTGTGTGGCATGTTTATGAAAATCCCTGATAATAACAAACTGGGAAGATCTGCAGTTACAATGGAAGACAGGATTAGAATCAAAAAGTTGTTAAATCTCAGCAGCGTTTGAAACATAAAATGCCATCCTGCAGGGGCAACTAAAACTTCTGCAGAAAATAATAACCCTCTTTATAAACACTGTGGGAGGATTGACAGGTGAGGAAGTGATGTGAAACAGAAAAGCATCTTCAGCTAGATCATAGTTGAATGTAAATCAGGAATGGTACACTGCAAAAGACAGCCACATTGAGATCCAGGAACAGGAATACCCTCCTGTAAGAGCAGAGTTGCTCTGCTGGAGTACCGGGCTCCTTGTATATCAGGAAAGATGTCTTGAGGAGAGAACACAAAGGTCATTACTTACAAAAACAGAGTGAAGGAACTGAGGGTGTTTTTTCTCAAATGAGAGAGACTCGGAGCAGCGGCAGTGGTTTTGCAGAAGCCATGTTCAGTTAGAGGAGATAAGGGGAAGAAAAGCTGTGTTCTTTGTAGGCTCTGATAAACACAAAGGAGCTGGATGACCTTAAATCACACTAAGGGAAATTGAAAAATAAGAATTCTAACCAGACCAGGAGCATACTGTAAGGCTTAATTATTTTTAGAGAAGCAGTGGAAATTCTGCCTTGATGAGACTGAATGTAGGAATAGCACATTGTAGTTGATTCCAGCTTTGTGCAAGAGTAGAGGCTAGATTATCTCATAGAGTCCCTTGCACATATATTTTCAGTGAAATTCAACAATGAGGTTACTGCCAAATAGGTTTTAAGAGTATAAAGTCTAGACTCAGCTCCCTTTGTTCATTTGTGACTGGCTTCTTGAGCCAAGTGTATCTTCACTGGGTGGCTGATGAACTAAAATTAGGACCTGATCTTTTGGAATGGGACTCAATGAGTTCATTGCTGCTTTGACTTCTGAACTATTCATGCGTTGTATTCTTCCTGATAGTAAGGGGTTGCTGAGCAGGTTCAAAGAAATATGTGCTTACAGATTAATATGATTTTTTTCTGTTAGTTGTAACACTTCTGATAATATTCATTAAGACCATACTGAGGCTTTAGTGCTTATTCTGTTCACATTCTGCAAGCCTCTTGCTACCCTTGTCAGCCGTGATCCTTGTCAGCAAGTGTTCTGAAGCAGTACAACTAGTCAGTGATGATGTTTCCAAAAGAGTATCTATTAGTCTGGGAGAAGCCTCAGTTACTCTATGCCTAGCTGTAAAACCAGAAGGATGACCCATCAGTCTTCTCTCCGACCTGCAGCAAAACTGGGAGTGAAACAGCATTGCAGCTGGTTTTGCCCTGCTGTCTGAGTTCAGCTTAAGAATAAAGTAAAATAAATAGTTTCACAGAGGAGAGACTTCCAGTCACAATATTTAATATCAGAACCATTCTAAATAATAGCTATTTAGATGGTTTAGCTGGAAAATTTAATAAAACTTTTAATAAAACACTGAAAGTGTATATAAGTATGTGTGAGAGAGAAGAAGACATCAATTGAAAATCCCTTTTTAAAAGGGAGAGATTGCCAGCAAAGGAAGGTAGACTCATGGTGCTGTTCTGGAATTGGTATTCTGTATTTACTGATTGGGAGTGTCTCATTCACAAAAAATTTCACAATGTGTGCATTTCTAGAAAATACTTAAGCAACTGTAGGAAAAAGACTTTGCAAATGTATAAAATGGACATTAAAAGTGTCCTCTCTTCCCTCTCAAACAAAAATTCGACACTGAGCTGGGAGCTGTCTGTGACCTGCTCCAGCTCTCCAGGTGTTGGGGCTGTGCTGGAAGCACAGGGGGGCTGAAGCAGCTGTGCCAGTTCAGTCATGGAGCCATCCCAGAGCAGGTGCTGAGCTCTGCCAGTGCCTCAGCCTGAGAAGCAAGACTGCTGCAGCTTGCTGTGCCCTGCCAGAATCAAGCTGCCTTTGCCTGTACCTGCTGGGGTTCATCCAGCTTATCCTGTGTGCAGGTGTGACAGCAGCAGTGGGAGCAGCTTTGGTAACACATTGTGCCTGTGGAGTTTAGATGCCTCTATCTATAATCAGCACAGAGTGAGGCTTCTATGATTGAATGTATTTGTAAATGCACATATTTTTACTATGTCCTGCTTATACCCTTGAGCTGCTGCTTCTTTTTTTTTTTT
>VZTT01037286.1:43808-62986 GCA_013400855.1 Buphagus erythrorhynchus | reverse complement strand
GTGGGAATTGGTCTCCAGTGTTTGTTGGGTTTTGACTTGCTGTTGCTTCAGAGTTACTGATTTTAAATTGCATCTCACAACTGATTAAATGGCAAGAGTTGAAGGAGAGTCTGGTAAACATTTGCTGGTGAACTTCGGGAAGAATGCAAAGCTGGCTCTTCTGTGAAGTGTTCCCATGGGTGTCCCAGGGCTGATAGAGCTGAGCTGTCTCTGCAGGTGCTGCAGAATAAAAACCTCTGGCAGGATGTAAAGAGGCTCTGGAGTGGTTGATGCACAGAGCTGTGGAGGTGATGGTCTTAGAGCAGAATTCCTGAGGACTTTCGGATAAATGTCACTCCTTAATGACTTTATTTTTGCAACTGTGCTGCTGTTGTTGAGATGGAATAACTCCCTGTGGTAAAGGCTGGGCTGAGCTAAAGGTTTTGTAGTGGTTACAGCTCTGAGATGGCAGAACTGCAGGTAGGGAGTCCAGAAAACCCTGCTGGTGTCGTGAGGAATGAGAGATAAAAGCAGAGATGTTCTGTGACACCCTGTGTGGAGGGATGAGGATGTGGGACAGTGGGCATTCATCACCACAAAGGTTCTTGGCTGCAGGGGGAGAAGAAGGGACTCAGATAAGTTCAGGGATGTTCTGCAGGGCAGAACCACCTGTATGAAACGTGTTCCAGGGAGATTTGGATCAGGGGCAGAGGATGGATGGGCTGGGGAGGCAGGGGACCATGCCTGAGAGTCAATAAATGCAGCCAGACAGGAGAAGCTGTAATAAAACTCTTCACAGAACAGTTGCTGCTTCTTCCATATTAAGCTGTTGTAAATTAATTTTGTATAAAATGATGCTTTTAACTAGGCCTGTGCTAATGGCACACTGGAGAGAGCTTTAATCCTGCTCAGCTCTTGGTAATGGAGAAGTTTCTGTGGAATTCCTGGCTGGTTTGTGTGCCTGCAGCTGGGTCAGGAGGATGTGTGTGCTGTCAGTGCCCCTGCAGGGACAGCTGAGGATGCTGAGGAAGGGCCACGGGCACCTCACAGGGGCTACGTGGGGTGCAGCTTCCTAATGAGTGGTGCTGCCATGAGCAGGGGTCTAATGAGACCCCAAAGGATTTGGAACAATCACATTTTTCCTTGGAGCACCATTTTAAACTTATCTCAGGAGCAGGCCACAGCATTGCTTAGCAGGATTTTTAACTCTACTCTTTGTCTTGCTGCTGTAGCTTTTAACTGGTCAATCCTTTTTTATTTACAGCCTTTCAGGTGTAGTGGATGCATCTGTGTTTCTTTCAGAAGTGTGCTGCCACTGCTGGCTCTGTGCTGGTCAATATTGCCTCTGTGTTTTGTTTTCCAAAGCCTTTCCAATCTCTAACATGAAATTACTCTGATATCTTACTCTCTAGATCTGCCTGGTGGATGATGTCAAATTGAATTAACTCTTGCCTTCAACTGACAAAAATCCCTTCTAAATTCTCTTCTTAAACTGGCACCGTCTCTGCTTCAGTGCAAGAATTAACAGATCCCAGTTTGATTTTAGTGAATAATGAGTGGTCAGCTGTGGCATTGGACAGTCTGACCTTGCCTGGATATTTGCAGATACCTTTAGCACTTCTGAGTTGGATTCATCTCAACACAGATCCAAGTGAACCGGGCTGTGTTGGTATCAAAGCAAAATCTGGAGATTACTTGGTATTAGAGAAAGATTGGCTTGATAAATCAGGTACAAATGGAGACCTACCACAGGGGTTTAGTTCTCTTTCCCTTGGGTTTTCAAACACCTGTGGTTGTAGCATTTTTGTAATTATTTTTGGATTGACCATGGGGAGGTAAGTGTGGAGTTCCCGTGCAGAACTGGAATATTTTCATCATGGCTCTGGTGCCTCCAGGCTTGCAGGGGGGCTGCAGGAGGCAGAGGCTGGATTCAGTGAGGAGGGAAATTACCAGCTCAGCTCTTCCCTCCTTGAAACCACCTGGACTGGCTCACTTTTCACAAATGCTGATTTCATTTTGAGAGGAATCAGAAATGGGTATCACTCCCCTCCCCGAAAAATAAGCAAAATGGGCTGCTTGAGCTTGTTGTGGAGTGTTCAGCACCTCATCTTTTGATGCTGCCCTGTGGAGATGATTTTAGCGTTCACTTGAGTGTAAATCTCATCATTTATCCAGGTGAGAGCCTGGCACAGGGTGCCCAGAGCAGCTGTGGCTGTCCCTGGATCCCTGGCAGTGTCCCAGGCCAGGTTGGACATTGGGGCTGGAGCACCTGGGACAGTGGGAGGTGTCCCTGCCATGGCAGGGTAGGATGGGATGAGCTCTAAGATCCTTCCCAACCCAAACTATTCCATGGTTTTATGAGATTTTAATAATTCCCTGCCTTAGCAAAGATCTGCTGACCTCTAGTGTCAGGACATCACTTGATTTTCTGTGCTGTGCTTTGTGATCAATACAGAAAAATAAGTTCTGGGTCTCCAGAGCTCTCCTGAGTTCCAGGAATTTCTGATTAATTTAGATTCGATGACTCTACAAATTCCTCCTGCTCAAACTCCAAGTTTAAAATGAACTTGCCAGCCAGCTCTGACAAGTTCTAGTTCTATATATAGAAATAAAAATTCCACCTTCAGGGTACTACTGCTTTTTATGTTTGACTCTTGTCTAGTAAAAATTAAGGTCACAGAATAAAATTACTGACTCTTGAACCTTTCCCAAACTTTTTATTTCTTTCAGACATTCATGTGCATCACTTGCTGTATTATATGATCTGAAAATTCAAAGGTCTGGAGGGCTAATTCTAAAGGGAAAAAAATGAAGCTGAATTTTTTATATGTGTGTGCTCCCTTCCTGCTTAATTTGTTTGGCTGGTAGTTTGTTTGGGTTTTATTTTTTCTGGATAGCCAGTTGTTTCCATCAAAAAAATGGTTGAAGCAGCTCATGAGAATTGACTTTCCTCTGAAAGTTAAAGAAATAATAAAGAAATGTAATATGTTAATTTTTCCTGGTGTTTTTTGCACCACTTCACATCTTTGCTTTTTTACTGCCTTGAAATAACTTTGGCTTCTGTAAACAGAGCACTGCCTAATAATAGGAAGCTTTCTGGTTTAAAAAATACATTTCTATTTCCTTTTGCATATTCTGTAGCTATTACTTTGTTTCTTTACAGTCTTTTACAACCACACCAGTTGCTGTTTGTCTTTATTCTTTCTAGCCTTTAAGTACAAAGTGCTGAATTTTGGGGGAGCCAGTTTAAGTCTCATTTCCAAAACCCCCCAGATGATGTTGTGGATCTGCCCCTTTGCTTCTGTGAAGGGGGACATGAAATGACTCTTAGTAGGAAGAATAATTTTTAATAATTGATATTTTATTAGTAGTATTTTAATATTACGTCAAAACTTAATTTGTAAGATGGGACACTTTGAAAACAAAACCCAGAGGCAAGGGGCTGGGAGCTGAGGAACATCTGTGAAGGTGACAGAGATGCTCAGTGTTGTCCTTGGATTTTGGATCCCTGCACTGGCAGTGGATTTCTCTGGTGCAGCTTATTTCCATGTGAGAAATAATTGGAATATGTATCTTACAAAAACCAACTCACTGCAGCCTTTCTAACATAATGTTTTGGGGATTTTAACATCTTAATTTTTAGATCATCATGATAAGAAAGAAAAGGTTACAGCGAAGCTGAGCTGCTGTGGTGTTCAGTATTTGATTTTTTTTTTATCTTCTCTCTCTTTTTGGAGCAATTTCCAAGGCTGGAGCTTTCTCCAGTGGCAAGCATTGACCTAGGGTCTATAAACAGCCTGATCCCACTGACTTGGCCAGGGGCAACTCTGCTTTGTAGCCCTTCATGTACCTCTGCAGAGAAAAACTACTTTGGGCTCCTTTTCTTTATAGGAAAGCAATGAACTGAGGAGAAACTTCAATAAGTTCATGCTTTGGGTGTACATCTGGGTTTGCATCTTTGTAAAGAGCAGCCATTACTGAGCACAAGGATGCATTTATCTGGCTTAGAGCTGGAAATTTGAGCACTCCTAAGTGTGGTGCTTTTAAAATGAAGCAGTGGTATTCAGGAATAGATCCTAGATTAGCAAAACCTCACAGAACACAGGGAAAATGAAGTGTTTAAAGTAATTTAAGTCTTGCAATGTTAGCTGGTAGCTACTGTTCTCTCTTTAGATATTAAAATTTATTAAAATATAACGCAGCCAGAGGTTGGGATGTATTTTTATGATTTTATACCCACACACAAAGCTTTCAATTTTTTAATTTATTTTTTTTTAGCTTCTACCAAAGCAGTTTTTTTTCTGGCCTGAAATGAATCTATCATGCTCTGCTTTGCCCAGAGCACTTAGAGAACAAAACCAAATTAATTTAGCTTCTCCATAATTTTTTTTTCCCCCTTACAAGACTGCAAGAAAGCTGACACACAAGAGTGACCTACTTTAATATTCCTGCTTCACCTCCTCCCCTGTGCCCTCCCTGCCCTTCTGGCTGCCCTCACTGCTCTGGGCAGTGTGGAGTTCTTGATTCCAGAGGCAGGGGTGGGGATGCTCCAGCAGGATTCAGTTCTGCAGCCCCAGGCTGGGCTGTCCTGGGATGCTCCTGTGCTGGAGGATGTCTGGCTATCCATGGATAACATTCCCCTGGGAAGGCTTTGCTGGTGCCCCTTGGGAATTCCAGTGAGGAATGGCCAACTCCAAGTTTACAGCTTCAGCAAGAAGCTTTTTGCTATTGTTGTTTGGTTTATTTTTTGTTGTTTCAGTTTGTACACTTTTTGTGGGGTTTTGTTTTGATTCTGTTGTTCTGGGATTTTTTTGTGGGTTTGCTTTGCTAAGGTAAGAAAAAAAGCTAAACTAAAAATGAAACAGAAAAGGAGAAAAGTAAAGCCTTGGACTGCAGATCTGCCCCAGAACAGGTTTCTTTGTGACCTCTTTTTTTTGCTCAAAGCAAAGTTTGGGCAGTGCTCTCAGGCACAGGGTGTGATGCTCAGGGTGTCCTGTGCAGGGCTAGGAGTTGGATTTATGATCTCTGTGGGTCCCTTCCAGCTCAGGATATTCTGTCATTCTGTGAGGAATTGCACTGTTGCCAAAGCACTGTTCTGAGGTTTTTGCCATGCAAAATTAACAGAATTTATTGTACTCCCATCACTCCTTTTGGAAACCAGTAACATTTTTCAATCTGAGATCTGTGAGATCCTGGGTGAGGCTCCTAAAATTGTAGGGAGCTGCCCTGGGGTGGGATATTCCCCTTGTGGTTTGAGGTGCCTGGGAATTGCTGCATCCCTGCAGTGAGCCTTCCTCTGTGCCAGCTTTGCTGGCAGCAGGTTCCTGCTGGGGGATCAATACCTATTACTTGATAGAGATGTGAGGGCTTGGATTTGCTTATTTGCTGGTTTAGAAGCACGTGGGGAAGATGAGAAAGCAAGAACTTGAGCACTGGGTGGAGGTGACAGTGGGTCCCACAGCAGCCAGGGATAGCAGGGTCAGGAAAAATTACTCTGCTTGTGGCAAAGGGTGATGTGTTTTGGAGTAAATTCTCCTAGCTAATCACAGGGTGGGGATGTATCAGGGAGCACTCTCTGAGTTCTTCTGGGGAGCTTAGCTAGAAATTCAAACACGATCTGCAGCAGTATTAAACCCTTTATTCTAATGAAAAAAAAAAAAAGGGTAGCTCACATGGAAACATCAAGTTCAGACAGCTCAGATTTGGCTTCTCAGAATTAGTAGTTGCTTTCTTGACCTTTATATTGCTGTGCAGTGATCTGTAGGCTAATTCCAGAAGGAATCATTTAGTCTGGGCTGTGTCCTGCCTGTCTCCCCTTCCTCTCAGAGAAGAGGAGGCTGTGGAAGTGACATCCAGAAAATACGAAGGCCAGAGTTGTCCTACAACTAAAGAAAAATTACTGTAAAGCTTCTTTAGGAAAAAAATAATACAAGTAAAATAATGTCATAGCCAGGTTGGTAGGCACAGGGTTTATCATCTGGCCAGTGACAAAGTGGCAGTAAATCGGTTCATTGCACCTGCTGCAGAAGTCCAAAGAGAAATTAAAAACTAAAAAAGCCATCAGTGAGCACATCACACTCCAGTACATCAAAAAAAGGATGGGTTGGACATGGCTTTAATTAAATCAGTTACTGGTCTGTGTTGTTGCCAGCACGGTTTGCACAAGGCAAGTGCAGCACAAGCTGCTCCTCCCAGATGTGTTCAGCTGCTGAACTGTGTTTGGTTGCACTCATGTACTCCCTTCCTTTAAATCCACTGTATCTCACAAATAAATCAGTGCTGGAGCTCGGTGGGAAGTGGGAACTGCAAAATCAACTTAGCTTTCAGCTCTGCTCCTGCTGGAGAATAAAACTTCCAGCGCATCATGTACATGAAAAAAGGTGAAATACAAATGCACCCTTCTGTTGGGGGATTAAGTCCTGGAAAAAAGAGGAACATTAAAGGATCTGTCAACTTTGTATTTATTTAAAAGTGCATTAACAAGGAAGCCAGTTCTTAAGGACCATCAAGGGATTAAATTTTATGTCTATTCTTTTAACAGGTTGAACCTTGCCACCTGAAAGACTTAAACACGGAGTTCCTCTGAGACAAGCAGAATTACTGAATTCAGGAGACTGAAGATGCTGCTGCTGCTGTGGGAGCAGCTCTTCCTGGTGTCATTTGTTGGCTGCCTTGCAGGTAACAGTGATCTCTAACTTCTCCTTTAGAACTGTGCACAAATTGCCAGATTCCAGGTTTCAGCTGCACTTGAGGAGGAGAACCCAGAGGCTTTGAAATGCAAAAGTTATGTGCAGTTTAGAAACCAAGCATGCAACAGACATGTTAAATAATGCAAAATGTTGAAAGTGAGTGAATTAAAAGAACCTTTGCTATGTAGGGATGTGCTTTCAAAGCAAGCAGAAGATATTTGAATGCATTAAGGATGCTGTTGGTAGCAGTGCATGGTAGGTGTGATGACTGAAGAGCTGCAATGTGTGTTTGTCTTTAACTGGACACTTCAGATCCTTGCTGTGGCTGAATGCTGCAGCTTTTCTCAAAACTCTGCTTTAGAATGGGGTTTATTCCTGAGCAGCAGCACTGTGTTGCTGCTGAGCTGCTGAATTGGTGCAGAGATTTGCTTTTCTTGCTGTGCCAGACAGCTCTCAGGGTTTGGGGCTGGTGCTGCTGCTGAGGTCTCTCTGCTGCCACATCAGCTCTGCAGAGTCACTGTTCTTTACCTGGTGGAGCTCAGTGCTCACTCACAGCAGCACAGGGCTTGCCATGGTGATGATCTCTGCTCAGCTTGTTCTGCTCCAGCATCCCCAGTGATGCTGAGTGTGTGAGGGAGAGGAGAAGCTCCTGTCCTGTCTTCAGGGCTTGGCTCGGGTGGATCCTGTGCCCCTTGGCTTTGCCAGGGCTGCCAAGAGCAGGGCAGTACCCAAATTCCCCCTGTGCATCCTCTCAGGAGGGTCAGCACAGCTCTGGGGAGGAGGGCAGTGCTGTATTCATGTAGCAGGAAAATCCTGTGGTTTATCCCAGGTCTGTCATGGATAGATGAGTTTGCTTCCCAAGAACTCCAGTGCAGGGGGGGATGGAGGGAAGTGCTGTGGCTGCCCTGGGCAGTCCCCTGGCTGTGGTTTCCTCCTGATCCTGTGCTGTGCCAACCTCTCCTTCCATCCCCTTCCTCCCCTTCCTGGCTGTGCTCAGGAGGGTTGGAGTCCTGCACACAGCTCCAAGGTAGATGGGTTGAGCTTTTCATGGAGCCTCAGAAGGCCAGGATTTGTTTTTGGCTTAGTCCAGAACTTTAAAGAAAGGGAAGTGACGTTGTTAAACCAATTTTCATCCTCCCAGCCCTTCTTTGCACCTATTTCAGGTCACTCCCTGCAGCTGGGTACTTGCCAAACATCAGTTTGGTGGCCATGGGGAGTTGGTATTGGAGAACCAGCTGGAAGTCAAGTGAAAAGCTGCTTTTCCTATTTCCAAAAGCCAGCTGGCATGGTGGAGCAGGGCTGCTTGGGATGTACATCCCTGATGTAATGTTGAATTGCTGTCACTGAGGAGCTTCTGTGGAGTCCCAGTCAGCTCTTGCAGAGACAAGAGGTGAGCCAGATGCAATTTGAGGAACTCAGCATTTCCAGCTGCCTGACCCATCTCCCTCCAAACCCTGCAGAAGGGCTCACTCTGACATAAAAATCTGCTATTTGGAGCCTGGGTGTGTGTTCAATGCTAGCATTACCTGTTTGCTTCAATTGCATTAATCTCTTCAGTGGACCTTTGGAGCAGCTGGCTGCTAAAATCCACTTGGGAATCCTGGAGCTGACTTGATTTCAAAACAGATTTTAGTAAGAGCACGCTATAAATGTAAAAACAAGTTGTCAAACAGTTTGGAGAATGTTATTTTAACCTCTTATTAAGACAGATCAGCAGGTATTCTGCCTCCCCATAGAAAACCATTTTTCTTTGCTTTGCCTATAAGCAGGAAGACAGTTCTTGTAAGAGCTGTCTGCAGTTCAGTGTTATGGAATAACATCATAGCTGCAGAAAAGGAGATGATGTTGATCTTGGCTTATAAACCCTGACATTCTCTGTCTGTGCAGATAATGTATTTCAAACTAGGCCCCTTATTGCAGTGTCCTATATTGAATTGCTTTTCCTTTATCTGTTGTGAATCCTCGTAGTTCATCAAAGAGGGGAATGTGAGAGGATCTAATGAAAATAAACAGTGACCCTTGGGTTTTTGTTTACTGAAGTATGATTACATCTGTATGACTAATGATCCCATGGTCTTTTTGTCCATTTACCTTGGGGAGCAAAAAGGTGATTACTGAGTATTAAAAAAAAAAATATATATATATATATATATGGGGTTTCCAAATATCTGTCTTGTTAGGAGAGTCATTTCAAAACACACACTTTAGCATTATTATCTTTAAATTACTCTGAAGACCGACTTCAAAGATAAAAATTAGTAAAATACGCAGAACAACATTGACAGTGAAAGTGCCAAACTAAGCTGTGGTGAAGCCATGAATTAATTGCAGGTGTAACTTCTTGAAACTTCTGATTCTTGTGGGGCCTTCACCCCTCCTGAGTGCCCTGACTGCACATGGTTCTTTGGGGTATTCCTGTCTGGAATGTGTGAGGATGAATTTGATGAGCCATTTGGTGGATTTGTGAGCCCCCGTGACACAAGTGTGTAAAAACTTCCCTGCTCCAGCCCTGCAATTCTCCCTCCCCTGAGAATTAAGGGGAAAAACAACTTTTGAAGGGGAAGGAAAGCTGTGAATAAGGAGAGAGTTCAAAGAAATGGAGCAAGGAGGATTCTGTGTGTAAATGCATAAATTTTGTCTCCTTCAGGAGATGAAAGGGCACGTTTCAAACATAGTGTCCAGGGTGAGACCTGGAGATGCCACTGGGATTGACTTTCTCTCCTCAAATTCTGACTCCTTGCCATCACAAACAGTGTCTTTGCTGCACTTTATTTAAATAGAGAAAAGCAAAAATAATTATTAATATTTTTTCATCCAGCCATTGCAAGCCTTGGAAAAAAAATCAAAACAATCACAAAGCCACAAAGAAAAAAACCAGCCAATGCACTGCTGTAATATATAGAAACTATTTGGACATTGAAGCCTGGTTCCTGTTCTATCACTTTATACTAAAATTTGCCAGTAGGGAGGTTGTTCTTCTAATTCCTTCTTCAGCAGTCCATTTGGGTTTAAAACTAGATCATATTCTGTGTATTTCTTTATGTCAATTCAGGTGTTTTTATTGCTTTCATTTTCATTTTTTCATTTTGTTTTCTCAGGCTAATACAGAAATAAACTGTTGAGCCCTCAGGCACAGCAATGTCGTGTATCAGATTCACAGTTCTCCTCTTTTTTAGTATCAAGTTTAGGAGACTTATGAAATTGGAAAGCATGATTCTTTCTTTATTTTCCAAAGAGCATGAAAACAAACCTTCTGTCTTCTTACTGCTCTGATGTTGTGATTAAATCATGCCACAAGGAAAGCAGAAATATCCTCTTCAGATTTAGTCTTTGGTGGGGAGTTTCTTTTTGGGTAGAAGTCCATTTCTAAGAAAAAAATAAATCAATAGCATCTACTACTCTTGTTCAAATTCAGTTTTCATTAAGAGTTACAGCCTTCAGACAGAGCCAGCCTGGCTTTTGATGCATAATGCTTTTGCATATTAACAGAAATCTCCTTTTTGTGCATTATACATGTCCAGCCATCATGTTCAAGTGCAGCTATGCCAGTAGTGACTGTCACAATTGTTTAGCTGGGATGGCTTGTGCAGCACTGCCAGCATTCATTGCACTGACAGAAAGTTTGGGTTCAGTTGGTCACAAAATGAGAAACCACTCTTAAGAGTTCTGCTTTTTTCTGAAGTGTTTGGTGCCTATTTGGGGAGCAAAAAGGGGATTACTGAGCATTAAAAAAGAAAAATGTATGTGTGTGTATATGTATATATATATGTGTGTGTATGTGTGTAAATATATATATGTATATATATTTGTGGGATTTCAAAATATCTACCTTGTTCAAAATTTCAAAACATACACTTTAGAATTATTATGTTTAAATGACTCTGAAGAGCAAATTTAAAGACAAAAAGGAAGAAAATATGCGAAACAACATCAACAGTGGAAGTGTAAAACTCACCTGTGAGCTGTGGTGAAGTGATGAATTAATCCCAAGTATAATTTCTTGCACTTCTGATTCTTGTAGGGCCTTCACCTCTTGGTGTTGTTTTTTTTTGGGTTTTTTTTTGTTTTTTTGGTTTGGTTTGGTTTTTTTGAATATTTACTCTTTACCAGGGTAAATCTTGCTTTTCTCTGCAGCTCCTTTGCTCCTCCTGTAGCAGCCTTGGGCTCTCCTGGGTGAGGTGACCACATTTAATCCATTCACTTGGAATTAGGTGAGGGGGGAAAAAAAGTTTCCTTCATGAGGATCTGTGTTTCCTGGTCAGCTGAATATAAACTTGGATATAAATTCAATTCCAAAGCCCATGAAAAGACCTTTGTTGGCATCCCAGCCTTTCCCAAAGTTCCTGGATTTCCAGGAGTCTGAGTTTCCATGGTGGGCGTGCTCTTACCAGTTACAATATTTAATTCCGTAAGTGCAGAAAATGCTGTTAAATTCAAATTCATTTTGAAGAGAAACTTTTCAAAACCTTCTATAGCTTTTGAAGAGTCTCCTTGGTTTCTGCTTTATCTTTCAAGCTGAAGAAATCCTCCTCAAAAGCCTCATGCTGCAGATACTGTCTAACCTTAAAGCTGAATCCTCACCTTCAGACAATTAATGCCTCATTTCAACAAGACAAATGCTGCCTTCATCTTCATTAATTAAGCTTATTGCAGATTTGATGACATTGGAATGGAGAAATTTTGGCTAGTGGCAATTCTGATTTTCACATAAATTACCAAGAAAAGAATTTCCAAGCAGTTTATCCTGCAATAAAATTCTGTTACTGCAAATATTACTGAGCATGAAGGCTGTACATTTGTACTTAAACAGTTCTTCTGCCTACTGCAGTTTAAAGTGTAATACAATAAGAGCAAATAATTCCAATATATTTCTTGTAAAAGGTTATGGAGCTTGAGCACATTGAATAGTAATCCCTACTGGAATACTTACTCCAATCCACAAGCTAAATATTGATTTCATAGGAATTGTGATAACTCCCAGTGAAGCCTTAGGACTTCTGTTTGCAGAATTTTTTGGTAGGTAGATCCTTACCTGGTGTTTTGTTTGTGGCTGCTTATTTGCTGTGTGACTTCAGCCTTTTTTCCCAGACACCTTGGAAAAAGTGACTTTTGAAGATCCCAGCTTTCCCTGATTTCCCTTAGCACGAAGCCAGCCTGCCTGGTGACAAGGACAGGACAGGAGCCTCTCCACAGGTGTTTTTTGGGTTTTGGTGTGGGCCAGCACTGTCAAAGTTTCAAAAGAAGTGAAGTCCTGGAAGTTCTTGGAAGACTTTTGGCTTCCATCCCTTCCAGCCCTTTATTTGGGAAGCTCAGGACACTGTGGAGTTAAAAAAATCAGATTAAAGAGGCTGTGACTGACAGTTGAGAAACAGGGGAGGTACACTGGGTTGAAATCTAAAGCTGAATAATTTGGCTGATGTACAACAAACTGGCAGAACTGAGAATAATTCAGTTTTGTATTTGAAAAAAGCTCTTCAGTAGAAACTGTTCTGATTTTTCTTGCTGTTCTTAATGATGATGTTCACAATGAGTGCTTTAGGTTTTTAATTTTTGGTGATTTTAAAATATATGGCTGCCAGTGCCTTGGACAAAAGCTTTATTTGTGCCATAATTAACCTCTCAGCTTTTTGTGTAATAACACATTTGTTAATAGTAGCCTTTAGCTCTCCCAATACAGGATGTACATACCAGCAGTGAGATTTCAGGGATCAGTGTTTATCAGGGATTAGAACACAATTTACACACTGTTTTTTCAGTAACAAAATAACACAACATCCTGAAGTGTAAAGCTTAACCTCCACCATATTTACTGAACGTGTTTGAAAACCTAAGCGAATAAAAGCTCATTTATATTCTTGTCTGATTAGCACAATCAGAACTTATTGATGCTAAAAGGAGCCAAATTTCCATAACTATAAACAGAATATTAAAATATAGTTGACTAGCAGAGCATGATGTTTTTCCCCTCTTTGGATGGAACATGGAGTTGTGACTTTCTTGGTGACTTTTTAGGGATCTTTCAAGAAAATCAAAGGCATTTCAAAGCCAGGCCTTTGGGCAGGGAAGCAGAACTTTCTGTAGGCAAGCGTTTGCTGCCTTGGAATAGAAAGCAGAAGATGGTCTGTAGGTAAATGTGTTTGTGCTTGGCTGTCCTTTATTTCCCTTATTGTTGGGGGTCAGATGTTCAGGAGCATCTGAATGTAGAAACTGCTTTATTTGAAGCAGCCACTACAAGTATTTGTGGTATTTCACTCAGGAGATGGGAGAGGAAGCCTTAGTGAAGAAGGGGAGGTACAAGAGCGACTTTGTGCAGTGATATAAATTAAGGAATTCCATACTGAGGCCAACTGGGTGTTTCCCTGTGGTGTAAAATGAGAAGGACAGAATGGTTTGGGTTGGAAGAGACCTTAAAGATAATTTAGTTTCACCTCTTGTCGCAGGCAGGGACACAGAAACATGGAATAACAGCACAAGGCAAGGTAGTTTTGAGGAGAGCTGGGTTTGAGAGTGATGGCTGTGAGCTTGTGCAAGTTTCTATTTCAGTTTCCAGGAAAAAGCCCAGTGATGTTTTGGAAGTTTTTGTGTGGTCCCAAAGGTCTGGGTGAAAATAGTCCCAAAGCTGAGACTTGCCTCATTTACCTTAAATACACATCAGGGTTTGTTCCTATCTCTGAAGTGTCATTTTGTTAAAAAGGACCCTGTGAGGAATGAGCATCACTTTTACTCAGCAGAGACAGCAGGGTGTGTCAGGATCCTGTTTGAAATAATCAGGAAATTCTGCATCTCCAGTGCTGCCACTCCACCTTCACAGACTGTGTCCCAGTGAGTGCAAAGTCACACCCTGCACCTGCCCTGCAAAATTATTTGGTGCAACTGGAGGTGCTCTGCATGCACCAAAAAGCAAAGGACTGCAAAGGAAAGTGTAGCATCCCTTGCCTTTGGCAATTGTTGTGCAGTGAGAACTGGAAAATGGTTTAAACCCGAATTAAAAACAGCTTCATTTGCATAGTCAAGGGTAGATAGTGTGTATTTTATCCTGATTCCTCGTACAGCTATTTATAACTCTGAAAGCGATAAAGAAAATCCTCAGGTAGTTTGATGTTTGATTCAGTTAAGGATTCTCCTGTAGCTCAGAGGTGGCACATAAAGATCTCACTGTTGGTAAACACCTGAATAGCAAATTTTGATATTGGAGATAATGGGCATAGCTTGAGAGAGATAAGGTGCAAATAATAATTCCTTTTCCAAAGCTGTGCTGCATGTTCAGGAGAAGTTTTTTTGCTTGATTGTTCCAGATTACTTCCAGTCTTAATGCTGCCAGAGATCATCCAGTGGTAGAGACTTTGTGAATTGGGTATTTTAAAGTTTCATCCCATTTCTCATTTTTAAGGTTTGCTGTGTAGGGAGATCATATGGCCCTGGATTTAATGAGTCAGGGCAGCTCTGGGGGTGTGGAATGGAAGGAAAGACATTTTCCCTACCCTTTTCAAAATGAGAAGAAACATTTATCCTGTATCAACAACTTGAAAATAGATTGATTGCTTGCCATGATGTTCTGTGCTGGCTGGGAAGTGATTCCAGCAGGCACTGATAAGAGACAGTGTTTTCTGAGATAAACTGCTGACAGTAATGGTGCCCAGACTTCTTGGGGAGAGGGGCTGTGTGACAGTTCCTTCAGAGTTTGTAAGAATTGCCTTTGATTGCAGCTGTAGAAAAACCCTGAACATGAACTTACTTACCAGCCTATGTAAAACTTTATTGTAGACCATAGGCTGTAGTTAAAAGTAAGACATCTACATGGCCGAATCTATTTTTTATACATAATTTGTGTATAAAATCTAAAGATTCATCTCCAGTTTCACATCTACATCCATAGCATTGCTGCAGAGGGGACATATTTCAGCTTTTGCAAGAGTTTGCCTAGTGAGTGACAGTAGTGAGCAACATATTGGAAAATATTACTTCTAATTCATTTTTTAAAGTTTTTTGAATCGGAACATGAAATATTGTATTCTGTAAAGAGATTCTGACGAGAAAATGAAATTACATAAAAGCATAGAGGAAATGAGGGAGAAAAAGCAGTTGTTTCAGATCATAACCTCGTTGGTTGGGGTGACAGTTTCAATTCCATCTCAGTTCTCTCCAGTTCTCATCCTTTTTATGTTGGATTAAGTAACAGTTTTTGTCTTCTTATTCCCATAGCAACCTTATCTCTCTTTATTTTTTTTGATGTAAATCTGCTTGTCTCTTACTATCTTTCAAAGCTTGTGCATGAATAGCTTGTGAAGGAGATGAGTGTGGCAAGGAGAGAGCAGAGACTTTCTGGCATAGAAAATGAGGGGAAGAATGTTTTGGAGCTAGAAATAGAGAGCTAAAAAATGCTTTTTTCCTCCCAAAAGCTATTTATTACATCATTTTCCTGTGTAGTTTTTTTCATGAAGCCTACAGCTTTAGTGCTGTTTTAGGATGTTGCATGAGCTTAACTCCTCCAAAAAGTTTATGCCAGCCTACGAGCTCAGCCAAAAATACAGATTTCATGATCTGTAGCATTATGGTTTCTCTAATGTGGGAAAATTGCCACTCTGAGCAAAGGCAGGTCTTGCCTTGCCATGATTTTGCTCCTCATGGAACTTGGAATCTCTTGGGAGAAGGTGGAATTTTGGGCAGGACCCCCAGCTTTGTGTCCAGCCCTTCTCCCTGTTGGTCCACAGTGCAGAACTGGGAGAATCCTGGTCCTTCAATCCTCAGAATCCCAGGGATGAGGCTCCAGGTCACAGCATAAAACCTGTTCCTGCAAAAAGCTGCACTTCCCCAGGGAGGGGCAGCTCTGGTTGGTTTCAGGCAGTAAATGAAGCTGAAAAATGCAGATGTTGCTTTGTCTCCCTAGTTCTTTTTTTCCTATTAAATACTTCCCTTGATTGGACTTGCTTTATATAAGATGTGTCTGAAGTGCAAGGGAGACAATGGACACCCAATATGATTTCATATTTTTAGACTTCATGCCTAAATTCTGAAATCTTCTGAACAGGAGCCTTTTGAAATGCTGGCTTCGTTTCTGTAAAAAATATTTATAAATAACTAAGAATTTTGGCACTTCCTGCCCATTTCCCCACCTGGTAAAGCTCTAAATCAAAAATACTTTAATGCATTTGTGTGTGTGCTTGGTTTCTTTAGGATTTTTGCATTGCAGGACTGTTCTTAAAACTCTGAAATATGGATTATTTGGGAAAACAGAGCTTATATTCACTGGAAAATCAAAGCAAGTCCTTGCTAAGGAAAGTATTTCAGCCCTTGATTTGTTTGTCAGAATTACTCTAATGGGGTCTTGTTAGCCCATTTAACATGCTACTGATAATATTAAGATAATAGTTAAAAATGTTTACATTGCAGTAATATCCCATTAAGGGCCTGATCTAAAGCCCATTGAAGTTAATAGGAACGTTCAGTAGGAATTGAATGCTTTGATCTTTCAACTGGAGTTTTTGCAAGTTTAAAAATAAAAATCAAACATGAAAATTGTTCCAGTCAACAGGAACACGGCATTGCTGTGTCCTACCCCACCCTTCATGGCTCATAAAGCTATTGGATTTGGAGCCTCCTCAAACTGAAATCAAGATTTAGAATATCAATTTGGAATGTGTGTTACAGCAACAAGCTGTGATGTAGAAAAAAGGGTGTTGCTAACAGGCTTTTGATTAGGACTTGAAATAAGTGAAAGCTTGGCTTGGTGGCTGAGAGAATTTGACTTCATCATTTAGTAGATGTAGGGTTTGTTTTTCTTTTTGTTTCATTTTTTTTTTCCCTTTGTTTTTTTTTTTTTTTTTTTTTTTTTTTTTTCTTTTTTCTTTTTTGAGATGTAGAGTGTCCTGGCATGGTTTTAGACAACAGTATCTTATTGAAGGTGTTGTTCAAATAACATAGAGCAGAAGTCCTTTTCTTTTGAGGTCACTTGGAAGATGTGTAGAGGGGGACTTAGGGATGTGGTTTAGTGAGACTTGGCAGTGCCAGGGAATGGCTGGATTTGAGGATCTTGGAGGTCTTTCCCAACCTGAATGATGCTGTCATTCTGTCACAAGCACAGGTGTCTTGTGATGTACAGAATTACTCTGACATTCAGGGAATTTATAAGAAATACACAGTAAAGTTTGGCTGAATTGACCCCTGGCTGCAGCACAGTAAGTGTGGACAGATTGCAAATAACAATTTCAGTGCCTTCACTGGGTATCCCCTTTCTTTAGATATATTTTTGCAGAGCTCCAGTTTGCTGCCAACCTGTGTATTTTGCTTTCTGATGGTCATTGCAAAGCAAAGCAGACTTCTTAAGACGGAAGCAGTGGAAGTTGGAGAGCTGCTCCTGTTACACTGCATTGCTTGTGTCTTTATTCTTGTATTGATTATGTATTTATGTCTTGTTTCTCATCCAGTGTGGCACTGAGTAGTTACAGAGAGCACAGGCTGGGACTTGTGGGGAGTCTCATTTAATAACCAAGGAAATTCTCTGTACTTATGAGAAGAGATGCAGTACCTGATTTTATTTTCCTGTTACTGCCTCTCTCAGCCCTGTGCAGTGAGACATCTTCTCTCTATTTTTATGAAACTGCATTTTTTCAGCCCATGACTTTTTATTAAATTGCAGTTAAGGATATATTTCTGAGGATTACATCACCCTGCAAGGAGCAGTTTGGCTTAGGCTGGGGATCAGTCTGCACATGGAGCATCTGTCACAGAACCATTCTGCTCAGATACCAGCAAAAAGATTGGAGGGCCCCCTGTGTTTTGGGGGTTTTCTCCTTATGTACATGTCTCAATCTATTAAACTCTCCTCAGCAGCACTGGGATTGTATTTGTTTCTCTAAATGGAGTAGCAGAACTCAGATATTTCTCAGGAGTTGCTTTTTTTCCACTCCTGCAGCCTCTGTTGTTGAGTGGTCTGATGCTGAATTTATTAATCTATGCTGCTGCTTGCTCAGGTGTAATCCCTTGTTCAGCCACGTTTATTCATCCACTGGAGGATGTGCACATTGGTCCATCATGGCATATTAAAGGTTTGCCTCCTCCTGCCACAGCTGTCATCTCTTTGACCCCTCAGTAAACTAACAGTCTTCCACATAATTTTGCTTTCATTCAAGTGTAATGCCATTACTGCAGAGGCAGACAGAATGCAATTCTCTGAAGATCTTGTCTCATTCCCTTCTCTTCCAGGGAGGTTAATGTGCTCAGATGATCCCTGCATTTTCTTTTTGCTCTCTTGCTGCAAGAAGAGAAAAAAAAAAATAGAGTGCTCCTGGATAATCTGTTTGGACTGGCTTTGGGGGATGGAGCAGACTGAGAACATGAACTCACCAGCTGGGTAGAAGCTCCTTTTACCACTTGTGTTTCAAATGCCTTCATTTGTTTCCTCAGCATTTTTTATTTCTACATCCTTTTACAAAAATGTTATACAGATGTTTTCCTGAAATGGAAATAACAGAGTCAAAACCTCTTTACCCAAAACAAGCTAAGCCAGGTTTAAATATTAATGACATGTGGGAATCACTGAAGTCTGAAGTTGAAGCAGTGTTTTGCCCGCAGCTATTTGTCATTTCCAAGTGGTACCATTCCAGAAATTCCAGCCCAGCCACTCCCTCAGCTCGTGGGGAATCTGCAGTGTCAGTGCTGTGCAGCCTGTGGTCAGTGACTGCTGATTTTGGGAACGGGAGCTGCGAGAGGATGCTCAGAAATGAGCCTGGGGACATCAATTCCAGCCCCAGCAGGAATGCTGTCCCTGAGTGCAGGTTCCCTGGATGAACTTATTGTCATTGTCACTGTCATCTACTGACTTGGAATCACATTGATTGCCTCTGCTGAAGGCACTGCTATTTTACCCACTAATTAAGTTAAAAAATCAAACGAGCCAGTGATTTGTTGGGTGTAGGGACTGGTTCTGCCCTGCCACAGCTTCTCATCTGCTGGCTGAACTCTTGTGTGTGATCTGCCAGAGGCTTCCCTGGGTATCAAATGAGTGTGTGATATGATGCTTTTGATTTTTAATAATCTGATATTAACAGTGGAATTTTGCATTTCCTTATCTGTTGTTAACAGTCCTTTGCATTCAGCTGGTTTTGAACCTCTGATTTCTTCCTACGTCTCTCTTTTTGATTTTGTTTCAGATTCTTTTCAGAAAACGTTTTTATGCTGCTTTAGTTAGCAAAATGTAGCATTTTTCTCTTTAGTATTTCATAACTTCAGCTCTTAATAACACATGCTGCTCTTACTTACTCTTTCATCTTTTTGTGTATCTCTTTTTTGCTTCCATTTAAAAGTAACTTCAGCATCTCTTTAAGCCAGTTGCACCTAATCCATCCCTTATTTTTCTGTTTTTCTCCTATCTTTCCTGATGGGGGATTCAGTGGAATTACTGTCTTATTTCCCTTTTTCCTCATAATAAATCCTTCTTTAGTGGAAAAAAAAAAACAAAAACAAAAACAAAACAAAACAAAAACAAACAAAAAAAAAAAAACCAAAAAAAAA
>VZTT01037286.1:24176-43762 GCA_013400855.1 Buphagus erythrorhynchus | reverse complement strand
AAATCCCTTTTGAAATAAAACTAATGTTTAATTTCTTCCCATGTTAAAAAAAAAAAAAAAAAAAAACAAAACAAAACAAAACAAAACAAAAAAAAAACGTGTCTTGTGATTGCAGGTCTGAGCAGCCAGACACGTGGGCACAGCGAGGTCCTCGTGTGCTGTGCCCTGAGTGCCATTGATCTGTGTCTGTAAAAGGTGACCAAATAGGTCAAGGTACTGACTTCTTACCACAGATGCTTTGTGTAATGAATTTTTTTTATTCCAAGTCATGCTTGCAAGGGTCTCCTGCTCTTCCTCCAGCAGATCCCAGTTCAGGCTGAGCCAGGCCAAAGGCAGTTTTGTTATCTATTCTTTGTTTAATTTTGAAACGATTATCATCCCTGCCTTCATAAAGCAAAACACGGGATTTGTTATCTGCATGGGGATTACACTGATTGGGTTGTAAACGTGTCACTATTACATCTGGGTCAGAGCAATGATTAATATTGAAGGAGAGGTTTTGTAACCAGGCTGGAGCTCTAGCACATGTCCTGGAAAGGCTGCTGTGATTTTAGGGAGGCTGTGAGGGGCAGAGGTGGATGTGTGGCAGAGCAAGTGGAATTTGGGCTTGATTTCAGGCAGGTGGAATTTGTCACCCTGGTTGGGCTGATCAGCCTGGGCTTGTCACTGGCAGGAGCAGTGCTCTGGTGGGATGAAAGGTAGTGCTGACAGTGCTGAGGCTGGAGAAAATGAGCTGTGCCAGAGGGATGAGAGGTCCCCAGGAGCTGGGGGATGTCTGTGCTGGGCTCACAGGTATCACAGCACAGTTTCACTGCATGGCCCTTGTGTCAGCCCTTCCCCACTTTGCAGTAACTGACCTGGGGCTGTCATTCTGGCTTCAGTTTGTCTGGCTGCAGCCTTTGGGTCCCTCCTGCCTCAGAAATGCCACCAGGATCAAGTGCTTTGACCTTGAGATGGGCAGGCAGGCGAGAGCATCCTGCCAGGAGCCACTCTGAGCATCCCCTGGAGCTGCTCCCAAATCCCTTCACCCCACACCAAGGAGCCTCTGCTGCCTGCTGGGAGCTGCTGGTGGGAAGTACAAGTGTGAGAAAGTTGTTTACACAGCTACAGATGAGAACAGCAGCCACAGGTCCAGCTCTGTGTGCTGGGGAAACTACAAGTGGCCACTGCTCCTCTGCTTGCCCCAAACTTCTCACCAGGAGCACAGAGGCAGAGCTCAGTGCCTGCTGCAGCTCACCCTGGGTGAAGAATATCTTCACACCTTCTACCGAGCACTCAGGCTCTTGAAAACTAATTAAACACGCTCAGCAGCCCTGAAGAGGTTTCCAGGTAAGACAGGAAAGTGGCTGCTTTTATAGCAGGGAGCTCTGGTGTGAACCACCAGCCCTCGGTGCTGAAATCTCACTGCTGGGGCTTCTGGTTTGTTCCTCTGCCAGTATTTGTGCTCTTAGGCAGCCTTAATTCTGGTGTTTTCCACCTCCAAATAATTGAGTTTGCAGCCTCAGTATGCTCTTTTAATTTTATTAGGGACTTGGGAGTACTATGTTTGTGCAGTACTGCATAGGTTATGCAGTGGTTTTCTGTTTTTCATTAAATAATTAATTAACAGCTCGTGCTGATGCACAGGTTGGAGATGTGACTTCATTGGGAAACTTCATCATTTGGCTTTCATCTTCAGCACTGAGGAAATGATTCTGCTTCGTGGACTCCTCCATGGTGTGCCTCCTAGAGATAAAGTTCTAATTTTCATTTTTGCATTTTTATGTGAGCCTGGCAAATTATTATTGTTTTAAACTTCTCCTCTGTCCACATCACAGTAACATGGGGTTTCTTTCAATTTTTCTGCTTTATCTGCCACAGAAAATACCAGTTTTGCTTGTGAGCTGCAAATGACATCAGGGTAAGAAATGCCTTTCCCTGCATTCCTGTTCCCTGAATATTTAAGGAAGTAACTCCAGACCTGCTTTAGCCACTTTTTGCTACTGTGAAGGAGGTGAACAAAATCTCTTCTGGTTTGCTTTGATGTGCTCCTGAACATCCATTAAGCTACAACCTCAGTGTTGCTGCATGGTGCTGGGATAGAATTAGATCATTTTTCTTATCTGTGCTGTCCTTCTGAGCCTGTTAATGTAGTCTAATCCCTGCAAGTAACCCCAGAGATTTATAGTCAGAAATGTTTGCAGCAATTTTCCAGAACCTGTTTTATGCTGTGGTGACATCTTGGTGCTCGCTCAGATCCTGCTGGGCTTGGAGTGGAGCACATTATATCCCTGATTCAGAAATGGTAGGTTTGAACTTCACAGGAGCAATTAATGTCAGTCCCAAATGCTGCATTCAGGATACCGAGTCTGAGGTACTTTAATTGTCAAATGTGAAAATTCGCCCACCTCTTCCTTCAAATTGTGGTGTGAACAGTTAATACAGTGAAATAACTGTTCTTCCTCTGCATGAGCCAGGCAAATGTGCTCCGAAAATTACTTTTATTTCTGCCTCTTTTTCATCTTCAGTAATAGAATCAAGTCTTAATTTCTCCTAAATTCCTCTGTAAATATTATTTTTGTTACAGTGTGAATCTATCCTTGTACGTTATCCTCTCTACAACTCACTTCAAGTGGGTTATTGAATTCCATTATGTAGAAATAGTCACCTTCTCCAGGTTCCCTTGTATTTCTTTTAATAAAGAGTTGAGGCATAACATACCTGAGGTTGAGAACCAGTAAACTGGAGAATTATTAAAATAAATATGAAAAACTGAAGTCTATTAGTGTTTAACATGTCCAGTTAAAATTACTGAACAGCAGCTGGAACTGGAAATAAACCAAACTGATTTTGGAACAGGAAATGGCATGGGTGATTCTTGCAGGGTCAGTCATGGGTTAAGGTTGGATCTCTTATTCTTGGCACATTATTTCACTGTTGTAGGTCATGGATGGGGAGATAATTTGTTTCATTGCGCATACAACAAAATACTTCACATTATTTTGCTGAGTCCAGGTAAGGCCACCCATTTGGATGAGAACACAACTCTTTGGAAGGCTGTGAACATTGGATTTTTGTGCTGACTCACAAGTTGGTGGTTTGGAGGTGTGGAGAGCAGCTGGGGTGAGACATCTGTGGGCAGGACACTTCTCCATCTGCTGTGTCTGTTCTTTGTCACTGTCACATCTCTGCTGGCCCCAGTCAAAGCTGGGATCTGTGCCAGGTGCTCCACACCTTGTGAGGTGAGGAAATGGCAGATCCTGGTCACCCAGACCCCAGGAATCCTTTCTGGTGGTGAAATATCTTGTAATAAATGGGACAGGATCTGTCCATGTCTCTGTGGAAAGGTGACATCTCTGGAAGCCACCTTCAGCCATAAAAGGACAGAAGTCAGTGGCAGGGGAAAAAAAAAAATCCCACTGTCATCAGCATGTTCCCAGTGCTTTAAAACTGAGCTGTTGTAGGATGGTTTTCATTGATTTATTTATTGAGGAGAGGCTTTTTGGGAACACTGCTGCATATTTAATAAATAAACAAACCTTCACATAATTATAGCTAGATCTGGCAGGGCTTTAGCCATCTGTTTAACTACTGAAATGTGAATAGCCTGGTGTTCTTCAGCACTAAACCTGCTTTGTGGTTATGAGGGCTGCTGCTTAGTTGACTGTCAGGATGTTTTTAGGGCTTGTTTTGGGAAAGTGTTAGAGGGGAAAAAAAAAAAAAATCTGTGTTGCATCTGAGAAGTCGACTGTAGGATAATTTCCTTGAGCAAACATCCTTCCCTCCTGAGATACTTCTCAAATTGCTTGAATTGCTTTGTTCAGTGCTGTGTTTGCCTGGAGTTGAGTGGTAATTCCCAGATAATAAGAATTTGTGAAAGGCATATTTTTGGAAATACCTATTGGAGAACATTTTCCTTTCAAAACATGCATTTCCCTAGTAACGCTGTTAGGATTTGGTTTGGTTTTTTTCCAGTTCTTTCAGTGCGTTTTTACCAGTGCAAAGCACGTTTAAAAAAAAAAAAAAACACTCCCTGCTTATTGGATGTTGACTCAACTTTTATGCTATTAATATTNNACTCTTTTATTCTTTTTATATTCTTTTACTGCCTTTTTTTTTTTTTTGTCTCAGCTGTCTCTGATCCCTTCCTTCAGTTCTTCAGAGCCCACAAATCACCTCATCCATTTCTGTCCATTTTCCCCCTCACTATTGCAAACTCTTCTACCTCTTCCCATCTCCTGCTCACCACACTCTGATACATCTGTGCCAATTTATTTTTTCGCTTTTCCTGGTTTTTTTTACATTTATAGAACACAGACTTTCGAATTATTCCCATGTCATTGGTGTAAGAGCAATTAATTTTCTCCTGTTTCATATTTTCCTGCACCTCAAGTTGATTGAAGGGAAGGGAAGAGTTCCAAAGATTTGTGAGTTGTTTTTGCTGCTGTTGGCTGGTTGTTCACTGCACCTGGCCCCAGCAGCCTGCTCATCCCAGCAGGACTCACCTGTGAGATATTCAGCATTTCCTGGGATGGAAACAACCTGCAGACTCTGTTCTGCACTGAGGTTTGCTGCATTTTATTGGCAATATTTTTCTGGGTGCACAAGCACTAAGATGGGCTCTGCTGGTGGGACTGATGTGAGCAGAGATGGGGGCAATATTTCAAATTCCCAAGCTGTCTTGAATGGCATTTTGGGTGTAAAATGAGCCTTGAAGGGTGGGAGGTTGTTTTGCTCGCCCTGTCGTGGAGCTTTCAGGGCAGAAAATGCAAGTTCAGCCATGTGGCACAGCAGAAGGGGAATTGTAGAGGTTGGTGTGGAATTCTGTGGTTTCCCTGTAGCACCAGCAGCCTCTAGATCTCTTCCTTGAGTGACAAATCACCCCCACCCTGCCTGCTTTGAGTAATTTCACTCCTGCACTGTTCATATTTTTGTTCCTCTCTCTCTGCCCAGCAGAAATTGATTACAGAGACAATTTTTGGTCTCATCCCTCGCTCCTACCTCACTGTGATTTTTCCAGGCCCTGGGAAGGCAGCAGAAAGTTTTTCACTGGCTCACCTGCAGCCCTGGTGTGAGTTTTCCAAGGCAGTGCACTGGGGTTAACAGGCAGTTTATCCCAAATATCCTGGTGGAAATTATTTATGCAAAGTGTACGCTCAGTTTCAGGTGCCTGTCTAAAGAAATACAAAATTCATGACCACAGCAGTGCCTTGGTGTAGCCAATTTTGGGGTGTAGGGTGGTGGGGGAAGGTTTGTTCACTCACACAGGTGAGTTGGGGCTGGTGGTGAAGGTTGTTTGGTTTTGCTGTTGTTCATAGTTTTTTTTTTTTCTTTTTAAAGAAACAAATTTGTGTTACTCTGTTTTCTCCAGCAGTTCTCATTACCAACATAGCTATTACAGCATGCTGAGGCTGTTATTTGCCCTCAAGAGCTGAGAGAGTGGAATTTCCCATATTTTTAATAATGTGACTTTTACCAGGGCGAGTGGGCTGTGAATTAGTGCTTCATTATGGGCTGACATCAAACAGAGTCCCCACTTCAGAATTACCCACTCAAGAAAACAGCTTAGATTTGGTTGTCTGACTCATTTAGGCACTTGAACATCCTACCAACACAGAATTATACCTAAAGTATATTTAACAAGTTCTGCTGCTTTGAATAACAGTGGGTCTGATGCAGCAATACAACAAATATTTTCATGGCTATTAAGGGACAATTATGTTTGTAGAGCTTGAATCCTTGTTCTGCAGTTTTCAAAACATGGTAGAATTGCTAATAAACATGTGTTGACAATAAAGAGCAGTTGATACAAGCATGATGAGATGCTTGGGTGTTGCTGGACTGGAAATTGGAAATCTGAATTAAAAAAAAAAAAAGATGGAAAACTGAATCCTGCTCCTCTCAGTGAATGTGTTCTGTGTATTACTTAAAAAAAAATAAATAGGATTTGGTCTAAGTTCTAGCAGTGCCTGCAAATCTTACAAAGTTCCTGTGTACAGAATTGGTGTCTGGGGGTGAAATATCACACAGGTTTCCTGACAAAACACAGCATAACTCAGCATTGCCACAAGCCAGCAGCTGTGTGTGTGGAGCAGCTTTGTCATCAGAAACTCTGAATTTTTCATGGCATGATGTTCTGTGTCTTTTCAAAGCATGGCTGTGGTGTTTGATGTGGTCTTGCCCCATCCCTTCTTGATTACAGGAGATCACAGAGCAGGAGCATCTGGGGGTGCTCACAGTGAGTTTGGTCTGCAGGCTCTGCAGATGAGTTCTGATTTATTCTGTTATAAAAATGTCACTGTTTTCAGTCTCATTTGCCTTACAGAGATGCTCCAGGTCGTGTTTTCCCCTCATGAATCCACAAATCCATTTTTAATCTTTTTAGTCTTTTAATTGTCCTGAGTATCACAGGAGTGTTCAAGTGCAGCTGTTACAGGTTTGATGCTCACATTGCTGTCACTCCACGTTTTGGAGGCTTTCTCAGCAGCTTTGTCTCAATGCTTGAGACTGAAAACTTGGCTTATTCAACAAAAGGAGAGAACCCAGTGGAATATGCAGTTTTTACATCCTTTTTGTATGGGCAGGAGCTCATTTTGTTGTTCACACTTTGGGCAAAATCAAAGACTTTTCAGCAAAGCTGAATTATGGTTTTTTTTTCTCTGTTTTATGGCAATGGTGTGTGCATTTCAGTTGATACAACTTTATGGACTTGGTACTAAAGCAATGAGGCAAATACATGTATTAGCAGGGGAAAGGAAAAGAAAATGCTGTTTCAGGAGTCAGAAAGCCTCAGTTGCTAATTTTAAACTTCCTTCTATATAGCAAACTATAAACAGGCAATAAAAGCATTTAATTTGCAAATTACAGTTCTGGCTGTTTTTTTGTTGGATGTTTTTTCCCTTATAGTCAAGATTTTTGTAACATTTTTACTAAAATATTTTCAGTGGCAGGATTAGGGCCTTTGCCTGGTAGGGTTAAGTAATTAAATTGTTAATTTTTTCCATGAATAGTTGCATTTCAGATGAAAGGAGATTAGAAGCGAGGTGTAATAAATGCAAGGAAGAAGTGAAAAGATTAAGGCAAGAGAAACTAATGAATGCACTTCAGTTTGGTGACCAGGTTGAGAGAGTTTTAAAAATCTGCTGATGAATAAACCAGCCCTTAGTCCAGCAGATAAAATGCAGAAATATTTCATGTGTTTCTGGCCTTTTCTTTCACTGAACAATGAGATATTGTCCTCCCATGGCTGCTGAAAAGAGTGTCCTGTTCTGACTCACCTCACCTCAAAACCATCTTGTCTTGATCTCTGTTCTTTGTTTGCAGTAATATTTTATCTACTGAGACATTTCAGTAGAGTAAGAGCCTCTGATTTCAGGGATACAGCTCAATTTATAAAAATAAACAAGCTTTGCCATTATTAGTCCACCTTTTAAGGTATTTTATTTACCCTGAGGACTCCATGTCCCTTCCCAATGAGTTCATGTAATAATAAGTTTTGTTAGGAGATGCAGCTCTCCTCCCTGGTGTTATTGTGCTTGGGATAGCAGCTTTATTAAAAAACCAAACAAAAAGCTAACAAAGAAGCTCAAGGATAAACAATCACTCTTGATATACCTCCAAACATGCCTGGATTTGACCTTCAGTCCTCTGAATGCTGCAGAAACACCTGGAAATTAGACCAGCATCATGTTTAGCAGCAGCCAAAGGTCTGAGACTGGGGCTTCACTGTTAATGCTAATAAAGAACCCTGCTCCTGTTCTGCATGTTGGTTTTTCATTATGCTCAAAGCCATGCCCCACAGGAGAATACAGAAGTTTGTAGAGAAATGAAGTGATGGTGTTTTGGCAGCTGTGTGCTGAGTCTGGAAGGTGGGATGGGGAACTTCCTGCTAATTTGTGGGAAATTATTCTTTTATTGTAGCATGGCTCATATTCTCCATGTTTGGGTGGATAGGCATTGCTTCTTGTTTCCCCAAAAACTGGTTTTCTGTGGCAACAGTCTTCACTTCATTAGTGATTAATAATTCCAATTTTTACAACACTGCAGCAGCTCAAAGTGCAGAGCTGTGGTGGATCCTGTGTGGGTCCCTCTGGGATGATTGCCTTCCCAATCCTCCAGCATGTCCCACATCCCTTCCCAAGGTGCTCCCAGCCCAATCCCATCCTGCCCTTACGATTTGCTGGACAACACAAAGACAAGGTTCTGAAGGTCTGGAGTTGCAATAAATGAACACATGGGCTTAAAAACACATTTCAGTTATGGAAATGGTATTATTTAAGATTTAAGACTTGTGATGTAAGAGGGCAAAATGTGGTCTAAATTAATTTTTTATGTAAAATACTAATTCTTTTGGTGTGATTCATCCTGATGCAGAGCAGTGTGTGTTCTCTGAGGTGCTGCCAGCTCCTGGCTTTCCTTCCATGGCTCTGGGGAATGGTGCTGGGGCAGCTGATGAATGTGTAATGTTATGGGGGAAAGAGCAAGATGCATGAAAGGCCTGAAACATTAATTTAAGGCTGTTCTGTTTTGATCCCCGAGTGAAATCAGTTTGGCTGGGGTTGTATCTAATGTCTACATCATGTCCAGCAAAAGGACCTGAGTTTATTCTGAGGATACCTGCGTGGAAATTCACTTGGGAAGTTGAAAACAGCCCTCCTGAGAAACATTCCTGTGAACTTTATGTGCACTAACAAAGGATTGTTCAACACTCTCTTACTGCAGCATTTTTTAAAGGAAGTATTGAAATTCTAATCGCTCTTATTCAGTGTTCTCACTGTAACAGCTGTTGCTTTGCAGCAATAAAAAACCACTATATTTTGGGGAAATAGCTACTGTTGGTCAACTCACTGATCCTATTATGGTTGGTTGTAAAGACAGCCTTATTTAAAGACTGTGTTAGTTTAGTATTCTATGTAAGGTTATAAACATTTTTTTTTGTCTTCTCTTACGGAAAAATATATGGTTTATTTATGGAAAAGCCTTTGTCAGTGTAGGACTTCAACTTGGTTTGTATTACATGTTGGCTTTAGCTTAGTTTAAGGATATAATGAGGCCCAACTTTCTTGGGTCTTGACTCACCAGGTAGAGGGAAAGCCAATATAAAGTCATGATAAAATATTTACATTTATGGAAACTGAAGCATTTGCTTCCCCCCAAGAAGTGCTGGACAATGCCATGTGTGATTTTTGGGGTGTCCTGTGCAAGGCCAGGAGATGGATTCAATAACCCTTGTGGATGCATTCCACTCAGGGTGTCCTGTGATCCTTACACAGCCTAAAATAATCCCAGAGACCCAGGGCCAGTCAGGGCAGAGCACTGGGTCAGCACACTGAGGTGCAAAGCTCTGCCTCAGTGATGCTCCAGGGGTTCTCCTGCAGGAATGTGCTCCAGGAGGTTCCTTTCTCTTGGGAAACATCCATATCTGTTTCCTGAATAGCTGTTTTTGATTTTATTTTATATAAGACAGGGGAGCTTAGTAGGATCTCGATGCTGTGTTCATCTCAGCCTTCATTTGCAAAGAAACAGTGGCCTATTTTTAAGTTACTGGCTCCATTTTGGTTATCAAAGTCAGGGTAGCAGAAGCCAGGCATAAGAACAAAATTAGCCACAGGATCTGCTCAGTTATCTCGCTGCAGGATTAGTTCCCTTCTTCCCTAATTCTGTCACCCTCCCTTGTGCCGAGCAGCCCCTGCCGCGCTTGGCTGCACACCCGGACATGGGAGGTCAGGATTTCAGAGTGTCTGCTGGCCTTCTCCTGCCTGCTGGAGCCTCCTGACATCCTGCTCCCTTGTGTTTGTGGTTCCTGCTGTCTGACATCCTTGTGTTCCCCTGGCAGATGTGGAGAGCTCCAGGACGAAGATGAGGAGCGCGGTGTCGGTGCGGGAGGGCCAGGGCGTTGTGCTGCTCTGTGGGAGCCCACCCCGGGCAGGAGGTAAGGGGCACCTGGGGCTGCTGGGGCTGGGCAGCATCCCTGCAAGTGCCAAAAGGCAGAGTGACAGCAAAATCTGGGTTCTGGAGTAAATGGAGGGAGAAAGACAAAAACAAAAGGAGGGAGGAGGGAAGTGCTTAAGAGGATTTACTTTTGTCTTGAAATGCCTTTCTGGTTCCTAGTAATTTCTGTGCACTTAATGTGTCTGATTTTTATGGGATTTTCTGTAATTAATGGAGGATCTTCTGGAGTTACATTCTGCCCAATTTCACAATTGCTGAGCCTCGATGAATCCAGTTTTCCCTGTGAGCAGAGAATTGCAGAGATGCTTGTCTTTGACAGTGCTGGTTCTTGCAATCCTGTGTTCTTGCAATCAAGACATTCTGTGGTGGGATGGAATGATGCTGTGTAATTTAAACCACTGCTGCACTGAGGGGGTGAAAAAACTGGGTATATGGATTCTTGGTGGACCAAAAGTTGCAAGTACATTTCATCCCTCATTCTGCATCTTCAGTCTTTGACTAATTGCTATTGAGCCTCAAGTAATATCTGAAAGGAACTGGTTTCATTGTTTTTAATTGATACAGTGTCATTATTGAAGGGCTGTGATGTTAAACATTAGATTTGATTGCAAAGACAAGGTAATAGAAGCTAGACATTATATTCAATAATATAGGCGTTGTGGCCTCATAAATTTGGCAGAGTCCAAGCAGACACAGCCATAAAGTGGCAATTTTACAACTGTCTGAGCTTGCAGAATTCTTTCCCCTCTAAACTGATACATACTCTTAAATCATCTTTATAGCCTTACAACAGCTTTGTCTTTCAGCAGCTGAGAAAACGGGTCATTCTCCCAGCTATCTATTAGAATTAGAATGATTAAATTTTCCTTCTAGATGCAGTCCAAAGTCTGGACAGCCCCAGCTGTTCCTACAGCTGTGTCCTGTGTGTGGGTTTGCACCCAGAGGTGGTGGCCAAGCTGAGGCAACGCTGCTGGCAGGGTTTGGGTTTGAGGTGTGGAGCAGCAGGTGATGCCAGACGTGCTCATGGTGCTGAGAACAGTGGTTGGAAGAGGTGAGAATTCCTCCTGCAGTCAGCAGATGGGAGATGATTGACGCCCCCACACTAATTGTGGTGTTCATGCAAAAAACAGAGCTGAGTGCTCCCAGAGTTACCAGATGGGACTGAGAACTGGTACCAGAATTATTGCAGATCCTTGAATCTGTCTGTGAGTTGGAGGATTAGCTGTTAAGGTTTTCAGGAGACATGGAGCAAGGTGGAAAAAAAATCCTTCTCCTTTCTTCACTGAAATAAAGCTGTAGCAAGGTGGCATTAAACACTCAGTGCCCCTGACAGGGTGGGATGCAGGGCAGGAAGTCTGGGATAAAACATCCAGCCAGGAAGCAGAAGTGGTTTGTTAGGAAGAAAGAGCAGGGATGGTTTAGGACCAGCTGACCTGGCCTGAGGGACGTTCAGCCTTCTCCAGGTCAGTGATCTTCTTTTTTTTTTTTTTTTTTAAGTTTGAGTCTGTATTTATTGCACTGAGCTATCAAAGAATTGCAGACCACATTAATTTTAAAAACCTTCTCCACCAGCTTGTTTCCTCTCCCCCTGTAGCCCCCAAAATACTCTGCTTTTGTTTTCTGGCATGTTGTGCAGTTTCTAAGATCTTGCTAATTTAATTGCACTTATTTCTTGCATTCTCTGTAAAGAGTTTGCAAGAAGAGACTTGATTAAATAGTGATTATTCCTCCATGTACAGCATCCCAGTTACAATAGAAACCAATGTTCATCCCCAGCTCATAGTATGGGAAAAGAAAATTGCTTCCCTTCTACAATTTATCACATTTTTTTCCTTGCTTGTCTGAGGCGCAGATATTTACATAAGTCATATGAATGTCCCTTTTCAACGAGGAGCAAATTATTCCTGCAGTTAGCAGAGGTTTTGTCCTTTTGAGTGTGCAGTTCCAGCTCCACTGGGGTGTGGACATCCAGCATTAAACCAACAATGAAATTCCATTTACGAGTCACAGACCACTCCAGGACTTTCTTCAGAGCTGCAGCATTCCCCCTTTCTGGAAATTAAATAAAACTCCCTTTTTTAGCAGCCTTGTTTGGGATGTACTGAGTGGAAGATTTGGTAAATGACTGGCTTTGAGTGTAAAGACCTTTCCCCCCCAAAATACTTTCCTGGTTGGTTTTATGTTAAATACTCTTAAGTTGTATCATAATTGAGCAGTGATGTTTGGATAATTAAGATGGTCATCTGTCATTGTTCTGCATGGCCATACTTCTGGATCTTGGAATTCTGTTGCAGGGAACCTGTTAAAATACCCTTTTTTTGCCACCAAAAATCAGTAAATCATCTCACCCACATTCTCAAAAGGTAAAATAACATAAAAAATGGATTTGTGTAGCTCTCCTGCTACTTTTCCAGTTGTTACAACCTTTAAATTGCACTGGAATCTGTACAGCTATTTTGACTTTTTACTGTTTTACTGTTCTGTCTTTAATGATTTTAAGGGGCTGTCGATCCAACAAACATCTCAATATCCCAAACTTAATGTTGGACACAGTTAATGTGCATCTGGTTAAAAAAACATTCATGTGATGCTAATTTTTGCCCATTCTGCCAAGAATGGGAAAAGCTAGACATATGGAGATCTAAAAATGATTTTTCTCTGCTATTGATTTTGTTCCAGAATTGGTATCTAACGAGTGACAAAGCCCTCAGTAAAGCAAATCTGAGTTCCTGTAGGGTTTTACCTCCTGTTACTACTGTACTGAATTGTGATTATTGTGTAGCTTGTCTTCAGCTGTTATTGCTGTTCCTATATACTCTGGTTTATATTTGTTTAGTACAGTCAGTTTTCCTCATCTGACATTGATTTTGGATTTATGAGGTATTTCTGCTCTTGGAGAGAGGAGGAGGAAATGAGGCATAGTCCTTTTGTGTTGTCTGGGGTGGTTTAAAGCTGCTTTATACCCAGAGAAAAAGATGATTTTTAATGGTAGAAGTGAAGATTTGCTTGATGGTTATTTGAACATTCCAACAAATTTTAGTTTGCCTGGAAAAACTCAACATTAATTTTAGAATGGTGTACTTCCTGCTGCATTATTCCCGTGGGGAATGGGACCATAACCCAGGAGAACTTAAATAAATATCAAGAATTTTGTGGAGCTGATGGGCTGTTGCTTGGAGATTGCAAGGAAATTCTGCTTTATTCCTAATCAGCCTTGTCTGCTCTGTGTTCCTGTTTCCTGCAGTATGGCAGGGATGTTCCTGCATGGATACAGCAGCAAGGATTTGTCCTCCCTCTTCATATAACTCCTGATAAATGTAGGTTTAATCCATAAATGAGGCTGGATTTGAAGGGCAGGGATCAATTCAGCTCACAGCATATTGTGTCAGAGTTGTGACATGCTGATAGGAAATAATATTAGATCATGGAAAAATAGATCCCAATTTATTGCTCAGTGTTTGCAATGACAAATCCTTCTCTGAATAATGGCATGTCTGTTCCAAACGAGTGTTCAGACTTGCAAATTTCTGCTCGTGTCTCTCTTGTATTGCCATTTGGAGACCTGCAAGTTCCAGCAGGGCTCTGCCTCGTGGATGGCATGGCATGGAAAGAGTCTCAGATGCCAGAAATATTTGGATGCTCTGATTGCTTCTCTTCTGCAACTCTTGAATAGCAACGTGCTGTTTTTCAGGGAACTGTAAGTTGAATTAATTTTACATATTCGGCTTTGGAAACATTTTGTACCTTCAAAGGAAAACAAAGTTAAATAGGTACAACTCCAGAATATAATTTCTTTCCTGCTGCACATCAGTGTTTTGTGGAAAGGCTTGGGTTGGAAGAGACCTTAAAGATCTGATTCCACCCCTGCCATGGCAGGGACACCTCCCACTGTCCCAGGCTGCTCCAGCCCCAATGTCCAACCTGGCCTTGGGCACTGCCAGGGATCCAGGGGCAGCCCCAGCTGTGCCAGGGCCCCAGAACCCTCCCAGGGAAGGATTTCTCCCTAATATCCCATCCAAGCTCCCCTTTCACCATCCTGGTTTTGCACATTTGCTTTCAGTGCAGTCTGTGGATGACACACGTCTGGCCACCAGCAATAAATCACACTTGCAGAGCTTCTTGTACAAAAATGTATTTTAAGGAGAGTGGTACCTTGAATATTGTAAGGGCATTCTCCTTAAAAACAGCTCCATAGTGTTCCTGTGCTGTTTCAATCTGCCAAGGACAAATGGCATTTTTATTTAAAAACATATTTTTCAATAGTCCTGCTGGTGTCGTCATCATCATCTGCACAAATTTCAGCTGACAGTTTGAAATCAAATGGTACCTGAGAGACACCTCTGTTTGTCCATATGAAGGGAGATAATACATCTTCTCAGCTGGATCTTCCAGTGATTTCTATCTGCCAGGGCATTATTTTCACCACCAGGACCAAACCAATGCTGCAGAGACACTCTGCTGTGCACTTTGTCAAATGCAGTCTTCCTGAAGCACTTTTTTCTTCTGATAAACCTGTGTTTATGTGGCTGAGGTGATCCAGGCTGAAATTAATATATCTTATTTATATGTCTGTGCACCGTCTTCAGTTGCTTTTTAGTGCCTGTTTTTAAGCTGACACAGGGGTGGATAAGTGACCTAAGAAGCTTTTAGCAGTTTCTTACCCCAAAATCTTACAGAACTCTTTAACCCCACATTCCATTGTGGGGAATCTCTTGGAAGAATGGGGTGGGTGGAAAGAAAAAGGGAGAAGTGGATTGGGAAGAACCAAATTGCAAGAAAAAAAATTCAGGTTGAACCTTTTCACTTACCGAGTCCCAGGTATCTCAGTAATGCCTTGGGGGAAAGAGGAGAAAACTTGGAGACAATAAATGCATTTAGCTCTCCACCGAGTTTATTTTTATCCTCAAATTGTGACTGTGGGGTATTTCTCCTCCAGCTCTTTATTGTCTTCTCTACTAAAATATTTGGGTTTTTCTTTGGAAAGAGGATAATTGATTAGGAGGAGGGAGGTGGCTGCAGTCCCAGCTGATCCCAGCACTCGGAACAAGAGTGCTGAAAGGAATTTTTGTTTTTCACAAGGGTTTTATCAAGTACCTTCTCTTAAAAGAGTGCAAGAGTACCACATGAAAGTGTCACTAATTACTACTTCCACATATAAATATTGGTGCTTTACTTTGAAAACTGACTCCTGGGTATTTCCATTAGTTTTCCTTGGTTTATGTCCCCAATATTTAACATTCACAAGAAACCAGATTTATTTTAGTTCAGCAATAAACTAAACTATCGCCTTTTTTATCCTTAAAATTATTATAGGCAGGAAGCAATTTAAAATCCTTCCAGCTATTGAAAAAGCACAACAGAGTTCTGGAAATGCTCTCAGCAATTAAATGTAAAGTTGTAGGGAGGTGATTAAAAGAACAATTTGTCACTTGAAATGGATATGGCTAATGGGGATGTATTTACATATTGCTTCCTAAAGCACTTTCTTACTTTTCTGCCTGCTTCCAGAGTGGGAGCAGCATGCTCAGAGCCAGGACTCTGGGAATGACACAGCGGGTCTGCAGCAATTAGTGCAGCAATGTGATGAAGAGGAACCAATCCATCCCTTGCACAGCTCCAGGGGAAGTGAAATGGGGATTTTTATTCAGCCCTGGAAGCCAGGGGCAGCAGAGCTGTTCTGTCAGGCTCTCATTAACATCTGGGCTTCCTTGGGAGCACCAGGGGATGTTTGACCTGGCAGCTCAGGGACTTTGGGATGGAAAGCTGCTCCTGGCTAATGGTCCCTGGGCTGCTGAGCCTTCTCCAGGGAATGTGCTCTTTGCAGTTGGACTTACAGCAGGGGTTTGGTGTTAATAAAGAAATAGCTGCCAGTCTGGAACATCTGTGTCCCAGGGATGAGCTTGGAAATGTTGGTGCTTTAATTACAGTGGTGAGCGTTGCTTGTGATGCTGCTTTGAATGATTTAGGAAAGCTCCAGGAATTATTAAGTGTAGGGTACAAGGGACCTTTAGTGGCTCTTTGACATCCCCGTGTGACAGGTCATTGTGTGCATTACCTCTTGGCCAGTTCTCTTGGGACAGCACAAAAAAACACAGTTTAGTCTTTTTGAAGAATTACATCTGTTTTTGCATCAAACTAAAGCTCATTCCAAAATCAAAAAAACAAGTGGACTCTTACCCTGTTTCATTTAAAAATGAAAATCAGGTTTTAGCCTGAAGTAGGAGTCTTGCAACTTCAGCTGAAACATTTCAATATTCTCATTAAATGAGTAGATTGGAATTTCAAGATACTGTGTGTGTGTGTGTCTCACTACTTTTATTGTTCTGGGCTGTTCCATACACACAAGTTGCATGCCTGATGACCTGCACAGCAGGCTGAAAATTGATCTGGTATATTTTAGCTATAAAATAATTCTCCTTCTATGCCAAAATAATTAATGTTATACATTAGTTTCAAATCACAGCGTTGCCATTATACTCTGGAATAAAATTAATTTCTGGGGATTCTTCACTTTTTGTAGCTGGGCTTGCATTCCCATCACACAGTTTGCATTTTGTATAAAAAATTCAGCCAAAAGAGTTTCTTCTGCAGAGTTCAGGTGAAATCTCAGTGGTTGGGAGAACACTGCACCTATTTTAAGCAGATCTCACTGCCTCACATCCCTCCTGGAAGCCACAATTCAAGCCCTGCTCTAGAGGTTTTGTAATTGTCATTATTTTTATATGGAGAACATGAACAAAAAGTAAATACCAACCCATTTTGTTCTCTGAAGTGTGACTGGAGCTAAAGACTTTTTCATTATCAGTGATAGAACTGCTTGAATGCCAGCAGCCCAGGATCCCCCTTGGAAGTGCAGTCTGAGCTTTGGCTTGGTTTGTTTTTCCCAGCTGGACATACCTAGGACAGTTTTTAATTTCTGGGCATTGAATGTGTACAAGAATATACCCTAAGCCCTTGAAACTATGTTCAGTTTATCTCAAATTATACTCTAAACTGCTTTTTCCTTGCCAAAATGCTGCCATTTCTGACAGTGGCACCTCGTGACATTTTAAGCTCCAGTTTACACATATGTTATGGGAGCACATAAACACCTTGTCCTACGCCTCCAGAGCAGAAGATTTTTATTTGGAAAGCAACCTTTAACGTTTGCCAGAAGAAATGAGGGAGTTGTTGGTTGTTTTATGGCACAGAGAAAGTGCCACCAAGAGCAGCTGGTGCTGGGGGCTTGCCCAGGGGAGGATGCTCAAGGTGCTGAACTAAGTGCAGGAAAATTAACCCAAGTAAAAAAAAAAAAAAAAAAAAAAGTATTAAGGAGAAGTTTGAAGGTAATTTATGTAAAATAAAACAAATTATACCCCTGGGAGCACTGACATTCCAATAACCCAGCCCCACAGCAGTGTAATCCAAGGATTTGCCTGCAGGGACAGTTTGCAGCCCAGAGCATCCTCTGGGATCTTCATGCCACTTTTACCTCATTAATTAATTTCCTGCTTTTAGGTAATTGGTTTGCACTTTCCCAGAGGTCCCTGTGCAGACAGCCAGAGCTGCAGCAGTGCTGGTAAATGGACATTTTTGTGGGTGCTTGTCCCACAAAACCCTGAATGCTCAGTGGGAGCTCTCAGGGCTGCTCCTGAGTGAGTGAGTGATGCTCATCCACAACCAAGAGACTTTGCTCCCTTTTCTGTCATTTCATCACACTTTGAGCTGAAATTGGGCCAAATGATGAACTAACTGGTTTCTGCCTTAATTAGGGAGTATGTTATTATCCTCTCAAAATCAGTGCTACTTTTGCATTATTTTTAACCTAAGAGAGATCATTCAAAGTAGCTGTTTGCTGCAGATTTCCATGTTTTTAATTGCAGTTTCTGACATTGCTAAATTCTGTCTGATTGCTTTCTTGGAAACAGTTTTCCAGGTGCCATCCTGTGGGATAGGCAGTCAGCCATTTGGAGAAAAAATTCCAGGGTATTTTAGCTTCTCCTTGTGTCTCTGCTACAGAATATTGTAAAATCAGAACTGGAGAAGTGCATTAAATAATTGGGATTTGGGTATCAGTGACTGACATGAAACTTCTTTATGTTTTAGTGCTTGGTTTTTTTCTGTTTGTTTGGGGTTTTTTGGATTTTTTTTTAACCTTGAAGTCAACTCCATGCTCCCCAAAATCAAGAATTTTCATTTCCTACCAGCTTTTTTTCTGGAAGCACCCACTTGGCTAATTCAAATCCAGTCAGTTTGGAACATTTTGAACCTATTTCAGAAGAATATTGTTCACATCACTTACTTGTGGCTGCTTTAGGAGCCTCATTTAGGTGTGAATTATGGGGCTCCAGGTAAATATTAAGCCAGGTGTAAAGCAGAGCTGGCCCAGAAGACAAGGAGCAAGGAGCTGACATTATTTATGCAAACAGTGGATAAAATGAACTTTGTGAATTGTCCTTCTCCTTTTTGACTCTTTTTGTCTGTGTGCCCCTTTTTCCTCCCAAACTTCTGTTTCTCCAACTTCCTGAATTTAATTACAGTTTGGGGTTTCCACCACTGTTCTTGTCACTTAAATTCTGTTTCCAAGAAGTAAAATCAGCCTGGTTCTGTAAATGATTTCCTAGTGAAGTGTTTCAGTCTCACTTAGAAATGTGTAATTTCTTTAAATTCTATATTTACAAAAATTTTTTAGACATAATTTAAAGCCATATTTTTAAAAGGATATGCATAAACTTAAGGCTTGACTTTGAACATAGTTAAAAACCAATAAATGCGTGGGTTTTACCCCATTATGTTCCTTTTGCAACAGTAATTTAGGGTTTTGTGAGGTTCATAAATAGCAGGAAATGACCCTGGCAAACCTCAAAGGCTGTGGTGATTTAATTGTTGAATTTCATAAAGAATTCATGTTTAAAAATGACAGGTAATTTTATAAGCATTTTTTAATTGAGCACTTAGGTGCACAAAAGGCCTGGAACAGTGTGAACATGCTGAGTGTGTTGGAGACTGCACAGTAAATAATAATCAAATAATGCAAAATAAAGAGAAGCCGCCAACCAAGATGTAGTAAGCAAATAAAAATTGAGTAATAACTGTAATTTCCAATACCTTGTCCATGTATGGTCGCCAAATAAGGAAAAAATGCATTGGAAAGCAAAGGCTTAGAACTCAGAGGAAGCCCAAGAGAAACATATTACTTCAATTTATAACAGAAAATCAACTGAAAACTTGTAATTGACAGAAAGGGAGTGAGTTTGTGTCCCTGGAGGTGCCCTAAGATCAGCAACAGGCAAATGGTGTAAACATAATAAATCACACCACAAGTTGTTTAATATTATTTTTTTTTATTATTATTTTGGAAAATAAGAATACAATTTTATAAAGGACTGTAAATATAAAATGAAGTGGTGGTGGTGGGGCACGGGGATAGAAATACCCCAGAGTTTTTTAAGAGTCAATGAAAATACGTTGAATGGGGATTTCAGTTTCCAGGAGTGTTCATTCATNNNNATATATATATATATATTATATATTTTGAGCAAGGACACACAAGTGGTTCAATAAATACCAGAACCAGTAAGACCTGGTGTCACCCAGTGCTGCCTTGTGGGTGTCTGAGTTTGGTGTAGAGGTGAAAATGAGTTTTTTTGGTCCCTAACTTGGTGTGCAGTCCCTCC
>VZTT01037286.1:0-24140 GCA_013400855.1 Buphagus erythrorhynchus | reverse complement strand
AACAGGCAAATGGTGTAAACATAATAAATCACACCACAAGTTGTTTAATATTATTTTTTTTTATTATTATTTTGGAAAATAAGAATACAATTTTATAAAGGACTGTAAATATAAAATGAAGTGGTGGTGGTGGGGCACGGGGATAGAAATACCCCAGAGTTTTTTAAGAGTCAATGAAAATACGTTGAATGGGGAATTTGGTTTTCAGGAGTGTTCATTCATGGCTGTTGAAGGACCCAATTAAATTGGAATCCACTGTGCATGGCTGCCATAAGCCCAGTGACTGATTTCAGTGGGTTAACTCTTGATTNAGACCACACATTCCTTGCTCCCTAAGACCACGTAGTCCCCTTCAAACTCCTCAGGTGTACTCTGTTTTTTCTTTCTTTGAAATAATTTAATGCTTCCCACTTCACTCATTCCCCCATTGTTTCCTGACAAATCCTTGCTGCATTCCCTTCCATAAATGAATTGCACCTCTAGAGTTCTGGAGGAGAGAATTGTGGTAAAAGCCATTGTTGCTCCTGGGGAGACACTGCAGGTCCACAGGGGTGATGATCTCTTCCTCCTTATGGTTGTGTTTTTGGCAATAAATATTTCTAAATATGACAGAAGTTTAGCCATGAGCCTATTAATGGTTGGGACATGCTGCTGCAAAATTATCGTAATGGAAGAGGTTTAAATATTGATAGAAAAAAATTAAATGCAGTTTAATGATCAGCCGTTTCATTTGATGCATTTTTGCACTAGGCAGCCCATAAATATCTTAATAATTTCATTTATTGAGTGTTTTTTTTTTCACCTGCACAGTCTTAACTTGTGTTAAATGTCCTGTTGGCTTTGGCAGCCTGGGGAGGTGTTGAGGGCTCAGGATGTGCCACCTTTTCATTTCATGCTGCACCCAAATCTGTGCACCTTCAAATTAAACCTGTGCAGGAGGGGATGATCTCCATTTCGTGGGGGCAGTGCCAGTGCTGCAGACACTGCAACACCAAGAGAGGTCAATCAAGCTGTAATCATTGCTAATTAGCACTTCCAGAAGCTGTAATCTTTGTATAAGTGGCACGTGGGTGAAAAAATTATTCCTTGCCTGGAACACCATTAAAAATTTATTTTCCTTTGATCCTGTAGGAAATGGATGAGACAAACATGTGGCCTCGCACAGGAAGGGGCTTTTGCCAATTAAAATTGGGCACACAAAGCTCACAGTGATGCTCAGAAAACAAAACAAATTCAGTGGATTTATTGCCAAATCTCTTAGTACATCTTTTGAGGTGTGGGTTTGTTTTCTTTCCTTTCAAATAATCATGATGAATGGTTGTGAGGGCTACTTTGCCCCATCATACAGAATTTTTTTTAATGGAGTTTTTACAGAGTTTTGTATGAAAAATTAGTTTTGCTGTGTGATGAGCCCTACTGGGAATTTAGGCTTCTTCTGACATTCTTATCACGTGGAGACTCCTGTCCTGTTTCTACCTGCTAATCATCTGGCTGAGGAGTTAAGCAGCTACTGAATGAATAATCTTTCCATTTTAGCAAAGTTTGCTCTCGTTTTTGCTGTCTTCTCCTATTCCCATGCATACTAAATTAAAAAAAAAAAAAAAGGAGATTGAAAGAAATCCCCCAACATTCTGGATTTCTTTTGCCTTCTTTTTTTTTCTGCTGGAGGAGGAAGAAATGGGGGGTTTTGCTGGTTACTGGTACCTTTTAAAATCTGGTTTTGTCAGTCATCAGTCATCTCAGTCATCTCAAACATTCTGTTTGTTACACAATAAAGTATTGTAAATAATGCAGCGCTGTCAAATACAGTAATAAAGTGGTCTTTGGAGGGGGGAAAAAAAAAAAAAAGTGGGAAAATCCTATGAAAACTCCTTTGCATGTGTTTTTTTGCCCACGCAGACTTGTCGTTCGCCTGGATCTTCAACGAGTACCCCTCGTTTGTGCAGGAGGACAGCCGGCGCTTCGTGTCCCAGGAGACAGGACACCTGTACATAGCCAAGGTGGAGCCATCAGACGTGGGCAACTACAGCTGCGTGGTGACCAGCAGGACCAGCAGGGCCAGCAGCAGCCCCGTGCTGGGCTCGCCCACGCCGCTGGTGCTGCGCACGGACGGTACGGCTGCTCCGGGGGCAGGGGATGGCAGCAGCAGGGATCAGTCATTCCAGCAGCAGGGATCATTCATTCCCAGCAGCAGGGATCATTCATTCCCAGGAGCAGGGGTCATTCCCAGGAGCAGGGATCATTCATTCCCAGCAGCAGGGATCATTCCAGCAGCAGGGATCATTCCCAGCAGCAGGGATCATTCATTCCCAGCAGCAGGGATCATTCCCAGCAGCAGGGATCATTCCCAACATCAGGGATCATTCCAGCAGCAGGGATCATTCGTTCCCAGCAGCAGGGATCATTCCAGCAGCAGGGATCATTGCCAGCAGCAGGGATCATTCCAGCATCAGGGATCATTGCCAGCATCAGGGATCATTCCCATCACCAGGGATCCTTCCCAACATCAGGGATCATTCCCAGCATCACTCGCAGTTCTTTTGGGCTCTTTCACCATCAATTCTCGTGTGTTGTCTCATGTATTGGTGTAGAGATGAAAATGAGGTTTTTTGGTCCCTAACTTGGTGTGCAGTCCTTCCCTCAACCCTGTGATCTCCACGCAGCTCTTCTCTCCAGAGTTCTCCTCTATTTTCTGCCTTTCCCATTTAGAAAGACCACACATTCCTTGCTCCCTATGTAGTCCCCTTCAAACTTCTCAGTTGTACTCTCTTTTTTGAAATAATTCAATGCATAATTAAATTAAAATGCAAAGATAGTATTATCTTTCTACAAAGATAAACTCTGTTGCGTCCTCTGTCCCTCATCTCACTGTGCTTCCCTTTATAAGCAGATTGCCAGAGAAATAAACGTCATTTTGAATTGCAAAAGAGAGAAAGAAAACCCTTTAAAAATCACCTTCAAAGCCTGACCTTCTCAATTGTCTCCCCCACAGGTGTGATGGGTGAATACGAGCCCAAAATAGAAGTTCAGTTCCCGGAGACACTCGCAGCAGCCAAAGGCTCCACTGTGAAGCTGGAGTGCTTTGCACTGGGAAAGTAAGTTCTCATCTCCACTGGAAATTGAGGCACCTTAGGGTTCACCTGCACATGGAGTGTGGGGTTCTGGCAGTTTGTTCTGGTGTTTTCCCAACACCTGATTTTGGTCATCACAGCTCCTGCCTTAAAATAAGAGGGCAGAGATTCTTGGAGTGTATTTTGATTTTGTTTAGAATTAAGATGTGTATGTTGGCAGCACAGGAATTTACATTTCATTTCAAATTAACTCGAGTAGATGCAGTGTGGTTTTGCATATGACCTTTTTATTAAGTCTCTTTTCTCTGTGCCAGGAAATGGTGCTGAAGTCTGTGAGAATGTTGTCTGAATTTTCCTCTTAAACATACTTGATGCTTTCATAATATTGTTCCTTCTTTATAGCCAAAATAAAGATTGAAATGCGTTTCTCCTCTGAGTGATGCTTCACTCACAGCTGATACCTTTCCTCTTTCACAGATGATCTGAGAATGCATTTGTGTTTCTATAAATGTATTTACTTACCAGTGTGGGGTTTGCTTGCAGGCAGCTTTGTCAGGTGCCCATATCAGATTGATAACTTGATCACACACTATTGCTTTGGCTCCCCAGTGAGGAGAGGGAAAGTTTGCAAATCAGAGAATAAAAAGCTGCTAGAGGATGGCAATTCCTAAAGGCTTGCCTGGATTCTTCCTCCATGGAAGCCACTGGTAAATCTCACCCATCCTCTGGGGAGGCCAGTGCTGATTTACAGGAAATTTTGCAATTACTGGGCATTCACAGAGTTACTCCTGACAAATTTGGTATCACAAATGCAGCGTAGGAATCAGCAGAGAATGCAAATCAGGTGCCAGAGTGTCTGCCCATCTGTCATGTACAGTGTGGTTACTGCTTTTAACACAGCCTGTAAGTCACTGCTGAATTTGGTTTGCTTTAAGTATCTCATTATGACAATCAAGGACTTTAAGCAAAACTGTTTAAAATCTCATTACTCTCTCTTTAGCCCTGTGCCTCAGATTAACTGGAGAAGAACTGACGGGCTGCCATTTCCAAGTAAAATAAAGCTGAGGAAATCCAATGGCATGATTGAAATCCCTAATTTCCAGCAGGAGGATGCAGGGCTCTATGAATGTATTACTGAAAACTCCAGAGGCAAAAACATTGCAAGAGGACGTCTCACTTACTATGGTAGGAAACCTCTGTTCTGCCTCTCTCCCACCTTTCTTTACTCACCAAACACAAACTGCTCTGGGATACTCTGGAATTTCCAGTTTCTGCAGTTCCATCAGGCATTTGGGCTTAAAAATCCAGGGCATTTTAAGTGCTGCCAGAAAATGAGAATTTCTGCAGCAGTTTCTTGGTAAGGCCTCTAAGAAATGGCTTAAAAGCTCACAAGGATTGCTTGAGAGTACAGTGCTTGTGCTTGTTTTTTTCTGTGACAGAAAGACTTTTTTTCAAAAACATTTCTTGCTCCATTGGTGAAACCTTCAATTTTCAGTCAATTGGATTTATTTGGGGGATCATTTAGGCCTCCCATCTATGGGAAGTACAAATTTTGTCTTGCTTTGTGAAAAGATTACTGATGGATATTCTCAATCCTGTGCTTTCAAAACAGCCAATTTTATTTTAAAATGAGTAAATAAATGGGAGGATATAATCCAGTATAGGAAATGAAATAATATGAAATTTTATAGCTGGAAAAAAGGCAGTCTCTTGTGCATTTAAGGCTATAGAGTGAAATGAGTATCAGCAAAGCACACTGGTGGTGGTGTAAAGCAAGAGTGATTTGCAACAAAGTGGTAATTGACAATTTTTGTTAAAGCCAGATGTCAGCAAATATAATTTCCTTTACTTCAATGGCAATTTAAACAGTGGTTTTAACTCTGCCTTGGAATGTTTCCCTCATGGAGGAATATTTGAGCAAAGAGATGTTATTTTAGTTGGATAAAGGCACAGAGCACAGCTCCTCTGCAGCTGGGAGCAAGTTCTTGGCTGCCTCTCCACGGGGAGCTGTGCTTGGTGGAACACAGATTCTGGTCCTTGAAGATTTTACTTTAAGGCACACTAGATTTTGTAAGGAGGAAGGAGAATAGATTTCTGTCTTTTCCAACTTCCAGATTAATCTTTACACTGAATGTTGGAAATGTTCAAGGTCAGGTTGGACAGGGGGCTTGAAGCAACACAAATTTTCCGTGCACTGATTGTAATTACGACTTTTTGGGAAATCCTATAATTAACATAGGGCAGTAAATCCAGGCTGCTTCACCTGCCAGTGTCCTCTGCCATTCCAAACTTGGCACTGTGCATTTGGTTTTATTAAGTGGCCTTTTTTGGTGCTTGAAAGTTCTAGAGTTGTGGTTTGTGCATCATTTTGGCTCAGCATTCCTGTGGCAGTGTTCAGTCGGGGCAGTTGTGAGATACATCAGTGTAAATTACATATAAAATAGAGGAGATTTGATCATCAGTCCTGGTAATTCCAACAGTGGCCATTCCTGGGGTACATGCCCTGCTTCCCAAATTCTTTTTGCTCATTAAAAGGCCACAGAGCTGAAATAAAGGATGTTTGCTAATCAATAAAAGCAACCCAGCTGCCGTTCTGTAACGATTGAATGAGTGTGAATGTTTTCATTGCAAATCTAGACAGGGATTTGAGCCTCTGATGGAGTTCATATTCCAGCAGGAATGGCTGCCCATGTTAAGAGTCATCCCTGATATGGATGTTTATCTTCAGAAGAATAATGAGAGCTGTAATGGCAGTAATGGGACTCCAACTGTTTCATTTCGTTTGTTCTGCTTCATGGAACCCATTCTGCAGAATTAAATAGATTTAAGTAATCTTTCTTATTTTGGTACTTGCTTTGTTGTTGCTGTTAGAATTCCAACAAGCCTGGATTCAGGATAGAAGAGCATTTAACTCCTTTTGATAATTCAAGGTTTTATAATCCGTGCAAAGATTCAGAAGATACCAGAAGATACTCTGATGGATTGCCACCTCATCTGGTGCCAAAGCCCAGAAATCTGTCTGGTGAAGAAATCTAACCACATCCCACTCAGCCTTCCAATAAAAAAATCAATATTTAAGGAAGTTACTCTAAAAGCAGATGAGGATTTGGGAGAAACTAATGCAATAAACTGAAGAGTAAAAAAAATAGAGTAAAAAACTACCCATCTGCCAAAAAGTACCAATGATGTCAAAAATCCACATCTGGTGTTTTTAGGGAATGGTTGCTGCTGTTAAAACACCTTCCTGGTAGAAGTTTAAGGCATGTCTGCTTAGTCATAGGAAAGTATAAACATTACAAAAGTAAAAGTATCTTTTTATTTCAGTAGTGACAACATTGATTTTCCTCTTGGCAGAACAAAGCATGTTTCTGCCTGATCCACAAAAAACAGTATGAGAAGGATTGGGGTTAATGTTTTGCAAGTTTTCATAGTGAAATAATGTGAAAAAGAAATCTTGAGGAGGAAAAAGTATTGATAAAATTCTTCCATGTGCCAGAAAAGTAGGTTTTTCTTTCTTTGCAGACTTTAGTGATTCTTTGTAAATGTAACATAAAGCTGGTCCTAAACAAAAGCTCGAAACATTCTCTGCTCCTGTTCTGATTTGGTTTATGAGCTGAAACTGGAAAGTTTAAAATCTGGAAATCAGGTTTTCCAGTGCATACATAGTTTGGTTAAAAGCCTTCTTTTTCACCCAATAATGAATTACAGCCTTGAAGCCACAAAGCCCTGGAACACAGGCTCAACTTCACTCCTGTCCACGGACAGTTTCTCAAGAATTCTTGAAAATCTGTCACATCTGTAATTCTCGTCCTGAAAAAAATGAAATTCGTTTGTTTTATTATAGTTATGGTGTGTTTAAACATATTTAATTTAATAACTAAAACAGATATTCTAAACCAGGTATTCTGGGTTCATTACAGTACTGACAGACTTTTAATCTTCCTTTTTTCTCCTGAAGGATTTTATCAAGAGAAGCCCAACATCAAATGCTGAGGTTTTTTGTCCTTTTTACAGTTCCAACATTTGTTAAATGCCAGTTTTCTACTCAGGATGAGTTCAGATTGTGCTAAAAATAGGACAAGATTATCCAACTTTGATTGAGTGTAGAACCTGAATATATAAATAATTTGCTTTCTCTTTATTAGCGTGTTCGTTTGTCACTGCTTTTAGCTTCCCATAAAGAGATAACAGAAAAAAAAGAATCCAGGGAGATGTTTCATGGCAGAGAAGAATGAGAGGAGATGAAACAATTACGTTTTTGTGTTTTAAGATGCAATTAAACATGAAGCACGGTAAAGATATGTAAAGCAATTAATTTAAAGTGTAATTGAAGAAAATATATTTTTAATTAGCCCATGCTGATATACCAGAAGTCCTGCTTGGCAGCACCAAGGTAAAATGTTTGACAGGGAGAAAGAAATTCTGCTGCTGTTCTCCTTTTGCTCTGCAGTGCTGGGCTGTGATAACAAAGACAAAATCCCCCAGGAATAAGTAGAATCTACATAACTTTTTTAGTGTATTAAAAAATGCACTATGGCATATTTTGTTATATTTTTGGGTTGTTTTTTTTTTAATAATCTACCAGCAAAATTAAACTGAAACTGTGTTACTTGTGTATGTGGAAGAGTATCTCTGTTTAAAGGTTTTATCTGATAACTTGACTTTGCCTTGTGCTTGGAGATGTCTTCAAAACATTGACAGCAAAGCTACAAATGATAAATAATATTAATGAATTGCTGAGTTTGATCAACCTAGAGTTTAATTGCTAATGCTGTCTAATAATATCATTTTCATGCTGCCCAGACAACTAGTTTGTCTTCTTTTACATGCTAAAGCTTTTTCCAGTGATTTGGAATTACCTGTTGCTTGAGGGCATTCTTATTTTCAAACAGGAGTCAAAAAATGGACATTTTCAGAGATGTGTCAGCTGCTTCTCTAGGCCCAGCTGTTTCAGCAGAACAAAAGTGATTCCTGCTTGGAGTCCCTTGGAGTTTTGGGAGGAAATAAGTGTTTGTCCCTGCTGCAGGCATCAGTGTGAGTGTCAGAGCCTGATTTTGGGGCAGACTGCCTGCAGAACTGCAGGTTACCCTTTTGGGGTGGGTTTTTCCCCCTGTTTGCTTCATCTTGTGCTCCAGGAAGTTCTTCTTGCTCTGATTTCCTGCCCAACTGCTGAGCTCCCAAAGGTGTTTCAGGGATTTCCAGCCCAGCTCTCATAGTGGAAATGTCAAAGTGCAAGTGTAAGAAGGCAAAATCCTGTGTGAATCCCTGTTCTGGGAGAGGCTTTGGCTCCCAGTCGTGCCCCTGAAGTTCTGCCTTCCCTTTGCTCTGTTACCCTGGCCTATAGAATTAAAAACAGATTTTTGTTGGATTCTCTCGCTCTGAAGGAAGTAATACATAAAAAATAGGTGTTTTGATGCACTGTGTGTGGTCAGCCCCCAAATAATTTACAAATCCCCGCACAGCCTCTGGGAAGTGTCACTTCTTCAGCCACTGCTTCCAGGAGCACCACTGCAGTTGGTCCTCCTTCACATCAGCCCCCCCCAGAAAGTCACAAAGGGTTTTGTAAAATCTGAAAAAAATGTTTCTTCCTTCCCTGTTGGCCTACAGAGAAGGCCTGGAGTGTAATGAAGCAACAATAGTTTGATGCAGGCTTAACTGGCTGGAAGAGGAGGGTCATCATCACCACCAAAAAAAGATGAGAGGCCTCTCACTGGGATGCTTTTTATGAAGTTACACACTTGTTCTCTCCCTGCCTCTGGGACCATGAGCACTGCAAGGAATATTTTAGGCTAAAACAACTGAAGCAAAATCCAGGCTGGTGCTTTTCCAAGTGACTGGCCATGGAGCTGACGGCTCACCTGCTTTAGAAAATCACTTAACTACAAGCATTTCATCCTGGGGGAGCTCCAGATGAATCTTTCATGAAGATTGCACAGCAAGTCCCGAAGAATTCTTAATGTCATCCCAAAATACGGATTCCTGTCACAGTCTCAAACCCTGTGCTCTGAACTCCTTCAAAATTAACTTCCAGCCTCTCAGCTCACAGGACAGTGTGTGTTTTGTTGGGATTTCTTTTAATCTCAGCAAGGATGTGCTGCCTGCTTGCCTGTTCCTTGCTTTAGGAAGGAGTGAGTCCTTCCTCTCTCCTCAGGAAGAGCCAGGTTTCACAATAACGCTGCAGTAGTTCCAGGAGAAAATGAGGCTTTGTTAGCAAGTCTTCCTTCAGGAGCACAGATGTGGTAGTGATGGTGGAATCAGATATTTTGGGCAGTAAAATTTGCCTGGCAGTGGCTAAACCCTGAGAGGAATAAAGCTGTTTATTCAGTGTCCTCAGGCAGAGCTCAGCAGAAAGGGGCAGTGCTGGGCTTGGCAGGTCCTGCTCTGCTGTGATGGAGACAGATAAAGACATGTTCTTCATGTAGAACAGCTGAACCTTTATTCACATGGCTTATAGTGATGTGATTATTAGAATATTCTGTGTTTAAGTCTAATTGGTCAGCAGTTCATTTTAACTCAGTTCATTGGCTGGTAATGGCTAGTGTATATATTCATCAAACTTTTCTCTTTCTAGATATGTTGACATTCTTGTCTCTTAGGAAGTGGATATTTCACATGGGTATTTCACATGGGTAAAATCTTTCTCTTCACAGGTGTAAACTGTCTTTCCACAAGAATAGATTGTTATAGAATAGAACAGAACAGAATAGAATAGAATAGAATAGAATAGATTGTTAACTGATTCTCACTGTTACAATTCTTTTTTCATGGGAACTTAACCAGGTTAGCTGTTAGCTTAGCCAAAGTACCAAGGCCTGATTTTACAAGGCCTGGCTTTACAAGGTCTTTCTTCTGTAAGGTTTTACCTATATGTAACACTGCTCCTGTTCTGAGAGGGTGCCAGAGTATCAGAGCTCCTAATGCCTGACCTTTTTTCTGCACATGAAGCACCTTTATCCTGGCCAGGAGTCAGAGTATTCCGAGCTGGAATTGCCCCTGTTGAGCTGCCTTTTCAATTTTGAGCTGGTTGGTCGAATTGTTCTCTTTCAAAGACAGATTGAAAATGGTGCTTTTCTTCCTGCTCAACTCCTCCATCAGTAATGAGAAGAGAAAAAAGAGTCTTCCTGCAGGAAATCACTGAAGTCTCCATCAGCACTCTCCTGTGGGTGGACAAGCAGCAGGAATTTTCTCACCCTGTGCCTTGGGAAGCTGTTCTGTGCATTTCTGCTTTATTGTATTGAGTGGGAACTTGGGAAACCCTGCTATGGAGACTGCCTGACACACAGTCCTAAAGCAAGATTAGATAGACAGTGATTTTTTTATTGGTAGAATTGAACCCAAGATCTTTAGACTTGAAAAGAGATTATATTTAACCTACTTTCAAGTGGAGATAGGCAGCAGATGTTAAATATTCCACATGTATGGATCCATCAGTAATTCAAGTGCTGCTGAATGTTGCATAAATATTTAGTTGTGCAAAGTGCTCATTACATGGAGCCCTGAGCTTTCATTCCCTTGGCACATGTGGGGCAAATCCTGCCAGTGACAATCTGAGATGAGGCAATGGCAGTTTTGTAACATGAACTTTGAAGATTTAACACCAGTTAATACCAGGGAGATTGAACATCCATGTGACACAAAGATCTGGTCATCCTGTCTTTTGCAGCTGACCTTGATAAACAGGCTGCAAAAAAATAAATTATCCCCAAATCAGTGAAAGGTGGTAATCCTCATGAGGATGTGGAAAAAAAAAAAAAATTAAAATTCAGAGAGTATCAGCAAATATTGGTTGAATTCCAGTATTTATTAGTAGTTAAAACCTCAGTTAATATGTTTTAGGAAATTCTTCTGTAAAAAACTAACCCTAAATATGAATACATAAATCATAAATTGACCAATAATCATGATCATAAAAGCCTGGTGCTGTACATGGTCATGTTGAGGTCTTTTCACTGCATTGAGGAACCTGGGATTGAGAGGAAATTTCCATGCTAGGAAAGAAGGAATCCTTTAAAGTGGAATTAGTGGCAGCCCTGGCCTGGCTGGTGCTGTGCCCGTGGCAGTGGAAAGGTTCAGCTCTCAGCTCTGCCCACGGGCAGATCATTAATTTCCCTGCCCTGAGTTAATTGCTGATGGAACTCCATGGGAAATTCAATGGGAATTAATCTGACCTTCTGTGCTTCCTGCACTTGTGTACTAAATAATGTTTTCCTGCATCACCAGGGACTTGTTTTCTCCTGGTTGTTTTCATATGAGGGTGTTACGAGATTTTCCTGAATTACTGACTTAAGATAAGCAAATGGACTCTGGAAAATTCTTTGCCCACAGCTAAGAGTTGGCAGCCAAGTTTCATCCTGCTTTTTCATCTGTTTTCTCCATAGGCAATGTCCAGGATTTATCTTTTCTTGGAGAAATACATAGGCTGAAATTATAAACTTTCCAGTAAATTAAATAAATTCAAAGAAAATGCACAAATGACTATAAAACAGTGTTGAACTGATGTGTGAAATAGCACTAAAGGAATAAAAAATAAATTGCTGTTGTCTTTCATGCATTGATGTTTATTTTCCAAGTGAGCTTTCTCCTTCCTGTGAAAGCTGTAACAGATGTTTTAAATATCTTTACAGTTTTAACTGTATTTTGGGTAATTCTGAAGGATGTATGGTATTATTGCATCAAATTTTGGCTTAAAAATGGTGATTTTTATGGACTTTATTCTACTGGTTTGCATTACTCAAATTCTGTGCCAAGACTTCTACTTTCAAAAACAATCTCATATATCCATGCTTTCATCCAGTTAAGTGCTGCCTTGCATTAGAAAACAATTTAAATGGTATTTAGCACTAAGGCTGACATACCATTATTTTTTTTTTTAGGACTTAAAGGATTCTCTTCAGCATTAATTTGATGATTTAGCCACATCACTTATTTAATTTCAGTCTCGCCATTAATGTCTTTCTCTTGCATTTGCCTCAGTTGCAAAATGATGTTGTTTAATCATTAGTGACTTTAATATTGGTTTCACAATAGTCCAGCTTTAGTGATCTGTACTCTCAATTTTCTTCCGGCTTAGTGCTCATAATAAAAATGTATAAGAGGAATAATAAGTTATTTGTTTCATCAGGGGGCTTGAAGCAGGACCAGTGGGGAGCTCTGCTGGTGCAGATCAGTCTGTGCAGAAAACTGATGAGCTGTGTGCCAGTTAACCCTTGGGTGCTGATCTGGATCAATAACTTGTGAGGGTGTTCACTGTGTTTTTCACCTGCAGCAAAGCCTCACTGGCTCCAGACCATAAAGGATGTGGAAGTTGCTGTGGAGGACACCTTGTACTGGGACTGCAGAGCAAGTGGGAAGCCCAAACCATCCTACAGGTGGCTGAAGAATGGAGAGCAGCTGGCAATAGAGGTAACAATTCTGTTTGGAAAAAGTGCTGCTGTGTAAAATTATCAATATCCATGCAAATGGGAGAATCCAGAAATTCCTGGTATTAGTCAAGAGAAACCTTTGATACAGGGTTTGTATTTTTTGAGAGCATCCTGATGAAGCCTCAAAAGCTGCAAAGACAAATTATGTAGTACAAAGATATTCCAGCAAAAAGCAGATTCAAAAACAACAGAACCACATAAAGAAACATGTAAGGAATGACTGGAGAAGGAAGTTTAATAATGTTATAAATAAAGAACTATAAATAAGGGATGGAGAGCTTGAATTATTTTACTATATTTGCAGCTGGCATTTCAATAAAGGTAGTAAGAAAATATTTTGCAACTTCTTGACAAAACTCTTGAGGATTCATGGGTTTGCCACTACTTGTTGCAAAGACTGGAATACAAACAGCAACGGAACAGAGATACTTGCTTTAATGCAGTTGTCATGGTAAAATAATTGAAGGTAATGCATTTGGTGTCAGAGAAAAGAGGTTGAACTTTGAAGGTGAAAGGTCAGAAATGCAGAACAGGATCTGATACCCCTTATTTATTGATTTTAAATGTCACTGCTTTGTTGTAAAACAACCCTGTTCCAGGTTACCAGGAGTATGAACTCCAGGCACTTTGGCAGGAAGGCATTTTTCACTTGGCCAGTGCCTTGTGCTCAGCACTGGCTTTTGGGGAAGAAAGGGACTGCTCAGGTGAATTCACTGGGTGGTTCTGAAAAATGAGCAGAGCACTGGAAAGCATTTCTTACATCCGTGCTGGCTGAAGGGAATGGAGGTGTTTTGTGGACAGGTTAAATGAGGGAGCACAGAATCTCTTCTGGGTGATTTAAGGGCATTGTTGCTGTGTCATACAGTCACTGAGGTAATGGGCTTTTTTTGCTTCAGAGAGTACAAAAATATCTTGGACTCGAATCAGTCTCCCTGTTTCTCCAGTTTGGAGTGTTGCTGTCCTGTATTGTCCAGGTGTGGTGTCAGGCAGAGGTATGAGTTCCTCTGGAAACAGTGAAGGAACTCTTTGAGAGCCAGCACTGGGGAGACCCCAGAGGAGCTCTCTGTGTGCAGTGATCAGGTGTCTTCTGCTCCTTCACTGCACTAATCCCTCGTGCTGGGTCTCCTTCAGAAACATCTCCTGGGGCTGTTCCACTCAGCTCCCTTCTCCATGAACAAATCTTTTCTCAGAGCAGCAGCTTGGGGTGCTGCAGAGGAGATGAAGACATGGAGACCCAGGCTTTGTCCTCAGGGTTTTTGCTCTTTGGGGTTGTTTTCTGTCTGGATGAGCCCCCTGCACTCAGTTGGACTCAGGACCTGTCAGGGAAGGAGCTGAGCTGTCCTGGAGTCCCCTGTGCTGGGGCCAGCTGTGAGTGCTGCCCTTGGCAAGGGGCAGGGAGGGAGAGATTGCTCTGAGCCTTCTTCTGGGTCCAGATCCAAAAAACAGCCCCTAGAAAACACTTTTGGGCAGGTAGTTTGGGGTTTAGCCTGTTACTAGCCTGTGTCTCTGGTTTTCCCCAAAGGTTGTTCCCCAAAGCTGATGCTCCTTTGGTTTTGTCTTTCTCATGATTCCTTTTCTCACCAGTTCTGCCACTCAGCTTAGTCACTTCCTGCTGTAATTGAGCTTTCCAAGAATAAGCAAGGTGAGAAGACCCAGATCCTTGAGTAGCTGTGCTGGCTCCAAGGCAGTTCAGTTTGTGCCTTTGGTTTAATGGCTGATGGAATTTTTCCTGCACAGTGTTACAGAGAGCTCATTAGCAAGTGGCACATGTGAAACCTCTAAGTAGTGCAAAATGCCAGTGCCATCTGCACAGTTGGTTACTCTGGTCTGTCTGAGGGGGCTGGTAGGATTCTATCCATATTTCTGGAGAAATAAAAGGGCATTTTGAGATTGCCAGACCTCAGTGCAGCTGGGCAAGTTTGAAGAATTACTTTGTGCACTGCATTGATCTCCATATCTGATCACCATTGCTGTACCATGATGCAGTCGTGTCACTCCTTTCAGAACTGTTTTCATGATTATGCTTTTGCATTTGCCCTATTCATTGTATTTATGCTGTCCTATTTCTATTCCTTACTTACTTTAAATTTTTCACAGGAAATATATCATCAATAAAGATATTTTTCTTAATATTCAGGGAAGGATCCAAATTGAAAATGGTGCACTTACAATATCAAATCTAAATCTGACAGATTCTGGCAGATACCAGTGCATAGCTGAAAATAAACATGGTGTCATCTCTTCGAGTGCAGAGCTCAGGGTTGTAGGTAAGATGTTCCTTTTTTCACTAAAACACAAACCTCATTATCCCTCTCCACACCCTCTCAGATTTAACTCACTCAGCTGCTGTCACTGAAATAAAACATTTTTGTCAACCTGATGTCTTTATCTGCAGAGCTGAGGAGTTGAGTCATCTGCTGCCAGAGAATTTTCAGGCCAATCATTCAGTTAAAAGAGAACAGGATAAATTATTCACGATGGGAAGAGCAGGGATGGGAGTTTGGGTTCGGGCCAGAGGATTAAAACCTCTGGTGTGGTGTGGAGGTGGTGCTGGCTCCATCAGCTGCTCCCACCTCTGTGTGGGGCCACCATGGGGTTAAAAACCTCAGTGTGAGCCCTTCTGGAGCAGGGACAGGGAGTGACACCCACCCCACCTGCCTGTGCTGGGGCTGGAACAGGGACAGCTCTTGGTTTTAGGGAGCAGGGCTTGGGCTGGCACACTTACACTTGTGCATTTCTCCCTCCAGCACAGGCCAAACTGAGCTACAGCAGTGCTGTGATCTGGGGACACAGGTTATTTATTTCCTTTGTGGTGTTGGTTAGCTCATTCAGCCTTGCTCTCCTCTAACACTGAATTTCCTTTCAAAGTCCAGTGTTACCATAAGGAGAGGCCACGAGCCTTTTCCAAACTGTTAGCTCGTGAAAACTTCACCCAGAATGAGCTGCACTTATTTCCTGTCACCTGGCACATGAAACTGGGAACCTTCCAGTTCCCTGGGGTTCAGTGAGGCTCCTGGTGTGGTATTGATGAGATTGATCAGGTAAATCTGCTGCCTCCAGCAGAGCATCCAGCTGGGCAGGTGCTGAGCCCTCCCTGGGTTCATGGAGCTGTCATCCTCTGTGTTTGCCTTGTTGGGTGCTCACCTGCACAGCTCAGACCTTTGGTAGCAGGATGAGGCACAAAAAAAGGAGGAGAAAATGCCAAATTGCCCAATAGAAGGTCTGTCTGAGCTAATTAATGGTGTTAATTATGTTTGGAATCTGAGAAGTGCCCGTGTAAGTGCTAAATAGCAGTATCATTAATCTCATTAAAAGTGCTTTGTTTCACTACTACTACCCCTTCTGTTTTAGCTTCTGCTCCAGATTTTTCCAAGAGTCCAATGAAGAAACTGATCCAGGTTCAGATAGGCAGCACAGTTGATTTTGAGTGCAAACCCAAAGCTTTCCCTAAGGCCAAATGTTCCTGGAAGAAGGGAGGTGAGCAGCTACACGAAAATGAAAGGTACCACGTTACATTGGTTTATTTGTTTTAATCTTACAAGAAGCTCTTGTGTGTCCTTTTGTGCAGTAGTGTCAGCTGTAGATCCAAACACTTGTAAAATCTCTCTGAAGTCTGCCTGGCCTGGGGTTCTTTGCTTGTTTTTTTGTTGTGATGGTATGAGAGCACTGAGAGTGCAAGTGTGGTGCTTTCTCTAAGGTCAGGGGGCAGATTTTGTTTTCAGTTTAATGTAGAGTTGGGCCTGATTTAAAGAGAACCAGGTAGAAAACTGGGAATGCAAAGCCTGTCAAAAGTACTAAAAGGCTTCAACAAAATGCTCTGAAAATGTTGGCAAAGGGGCAATTGAGGTTTGTTACAGCCATGGGGATGATACAGCTGAGAACAGAAAGAAAGGTTAATTGGGAGGTCAAGAATAGCAGATGAAAACATGAAAAGGAAAGGAAAATGCACTTCCAGGTTCTTTTCAAGCAGCCATGATCCTACCAGGGATAACAGATGTCATCATTTTTTGTTTATTTGTTAGGGTTAGAGTGGATGTGTTTTGGGATTGTAATTCTCAGGGGAGAGTTTGTGATTCACCCATACCCCAGCTGTTGATTTCCAGCAATGTTTAAATGGGTTTTTTCCAGCAATACCCGTTAAAGCATTATTGAATTAGTCCTAAACTGACACTGCACAAGTGTGCTGGTTAAATTGCATAAAAAGACAATGCAGGGCTGTACCTCTCTGCTCTGGAGCTGCCTTTGAGTTTGCATCTCTCCCACACTGGGCATTGCTGACTTTCCTGCTCTACATTTCAGTATTTGCACAGGCTGGGAGTTACAGAGAGTGAACTGGGGCAGCAAAGAAGCCCCTTGGAGGAATGGTGTGATTAAGATAATTCCAGGTCTGATTTAGCATGGATATGGCCAGTGTGGCACTCTGGGCATTCCAGCTGCAGCACTTCAGTGCTCAGGACAGGCTGTGCATGCTCAGAGGAGCCAGAATTGGTTTTTGGGAGTTCACTCTGGCCCCAGGTCAGCCTTTCTGTCTGAGCCAGACACAGGCTGCAGGTCCAGCACCAGCCCTGGAAGGTCACAAAAGAGTCCAAAAGGCCAGATGTGAGACTGAACAGACCAAACACGAGGGGTGTGTGAAGGAGGATTGCCATGGCAGTGTGCTGTGATTTAAGGAACGTGTCCCTGCTCCTCTAGGACTGGGTGTTGATTTGAACAGAGCTTAGCCTGGCATCAGGAACCTGCTTCTAAATTAGACAAAATTCTTCTGGTCCTATTCCTGTAAAACACCACGTTGTGATTTTCTTCTGCAATTTCTAAGCACAGAAGTTGCTCCCAGAGAGATAAAACCTGGAGGGACTGCAGTGGAGAACTTTCTTTGTTCCATCACGGGGCTGGAGCTATCTCCTTGTACCCAGAAGCTTTGGGCACTGTCGTCTTTGCCCTTTGTTCCCAGGGGCCACAGGAGTTTTCCTGTGTTCTGGTGTTAAGTGTTGTCAAATGTGACAGTTTGGCAGAAGTTGGGGCATCTGCTGTTGCAGAGCTGGACATGGTGCCACAGCCTCACTGGCTGCCTGCCTGCAAGCAGGCGAGCAAAATCCCTTCCAAAACAGCACTGCTTGGTTATTGAGTACTTCCAGCCTCTAATTAAACGATATTAATGTATTAAATTAAACGATGACCTCTAAAATTTATGTGAAACTTGTTGCCTTTCGATGGATCTCAATTGGTTTTATTTTTATGACTGGTTTTGTAAAGTGTGTGCAAAAAAATTCTCACAGCGCCTGATTTTGTCCATTTTAGGAAAATTCCTAACTTTTGTCCCAGTTCCATTTCAATAAAAAGTAGAATCATCTGGGGTGATAGTACCAGGCTGAAGAATCCACACTCAGTTTCCAAAAATGAATGGAATATGATGCTGCCTGCTTAGGTTTATGAACATAAATTACAGCTGTTACTTCTGCCAAGTGCAGGTAATTCCAAAATATGACCCAGAGCCTGTATTTTTGACAACATATTGTAAATGGCTTCCAGAGGAAGCACAATAACAAGGCAGTAATCCTGAATTAATCTAAATGAAATAAACTGGCCTTTGGAGAAGAGCAGAGTGTGGTTCTTTGCAGAAAACCCTGGAGTTCATTACTGTCTGCTGTGAATAATTGCAATTCATGAATTTCATGCAGTTCCACAAATTCCTGCAATTCGGGAAAGGGTTTCAAATTAGCAGTACATTTTTCAGCCATTAACTCCCATTTCCAGTGGAGAAGTCTGGTGGGGAGGGTTTGCTCTTTTTTTAATTGCAGCAAACAGGAGGAATGAGTTCCTCCCAGTAGGGAGGTCCAGCATGGACAACACCTGGGAGAGGTGGGGAGGCAGAAGGAGCTGAATTTTAATTACATTTGCAGCAGCATGGGTAGAATTGGTACATCTTGAGGAAACTCCTATTTGAATAAGTAAAGATAAAGCACAAATACTTGAATTTCTTGTCATCAGAGAACTTGGGTTTCACTGAGGTACTGACCACAATGCTTTGGTAAAGCCTGAGAGAGTTCCATTTTGTTGCTCGTATTCTTAATTTATTTTTAAATGGTGCTGCTTTTTCCGTATGGAGAAGACTTGGATAATGACTCAGTAAATTTTAATTAAATGAGCTGAATATAGTGTGTCTTGTGGAGGGGAGAAAATATAATTCAAAATGGATTCATGAGCTCTGGGCTGAGAAATCGCTCAGCATTGAAGAAAGCAATCTTTTTTCTTGTTAATTTTGTGAAGTTTTTTTTTCTAGAATATCTTTAATAAAGAGAGCTAAACATTAAAGAGCAGTGGAGTGCAGAGAGAAGTGAAAGCATAGGATAACATGCAGAAGGAAAGACAGAAAATGGGAATTCAGTTTATCAGGTGCCTGAGACACCTCCACCTCCAGATGGATGAATTTTTGTTGTTTTTTTATCCTCCAGAAAAGGAGGATTAGATGTTTAACCAAGGTTAACTCACCAAAACCAGAATAAATACTAAAATAGCTGCAACCCAGACATAACCCCTTCCAAGATTTCCTTGATGTTTTATGTATGTACACGACTTTTAATTTTCAGTTTGTACTTGACAGTCACTGCCTGTGGGCTGCAGTGGGTCCTGAACTCCTGGCTCAAATACCTGACTGGAAGAGGGTTAAAAATCAGAATTTTGGGAAAATGCAGAGCAGCATTTCACCTTTAAACAAACTCACCTTTATTCCTAGATGTTCCTAAATTTACCAAGACTAGAAAAAGATGACAAGATGCTGCAAAAACTTCACTAAAAGGCTTCCCAGTGCAATTCTCTTAGGAAAACTCCAGTTTTAGCAGCTTTCATTGTGGCTGAGTGATGGAAAATTAAGGGAGGAAAGAAGTGATTCCTGATAAAAAAAAAAAAAGTATGATACTTAGGAGTGTTAGTTAATGGTTTTAGCTTTGCTGCAATTTGAATTAAATATTTTTATTCATTTTGTATTACAGTTTGAAGTGCTGTGATGTGAAAAGTAATGCATTTACTTAGCAGTACTTGCATAGGATTTTTTTTTTTTGCTGACTTGCCTGTTAATTAATCTGCTTTAATTTAGTTGGAATTTGATTGATGCATTAAAAGACAGTTGTGACCCACTTTTCCACTGTTCCTTTGCACTGAAGTGTTACAAGCTGGAAAGGAATGTGTTTGTGTTTATTACCATATCAGTAAGGATCTAAAATAGTTGTGCTTTTGTGGTTCCTGAGTTTGATGATGCCTGATAGCTCAGTAAGAAAGCTTTGCCTTGGGAAGATGAACAGGTTTGCAGTCATTAACACTTGCATTAATAACAAGTTTCAGTGGATCCTGAGGCACTGCTCTCTCTAAATACCAATATATAAAGAGGTATCATTTTTAAATAAGTAGACAGAGGTATAATTTCTCTCAAATTGGGAACTCCAAAGTCCTGAAATTCTTTAATCCTCCTCCCCATCCTCGACCTCAGTGGCAGGGTGTGGGTGTGAGTTAAGGGGGGTTTATTTGACTGTACAGAAAAAGAATCTCCCCAAACATCCATTTCCCCCAGTTTTGCTCAGAAATTAGTGAGAGATGATGAGTTTGCCAATGATGCTTTAACCTGGTGACCAGACAGGTCCTAAATCCACCTGCAGCTGGAATTGAGGTGGATTTAGGACCATCACTCCCCCCATGGTCCCTTTTAAAGGTCTTAAGGTTTTGTGCCATTTGCCAGGGTATCAGAAGGTTGTGGAAAATGGAATTTCCATGGAAAATTGGTGGCCTTAAGCAAAATGTTTTGGAAGAACACCTGCAGGTGCAGGGAATGCCAAAGGCTGGGTTGTTATTTTTGTGTGTCACAGGTCTGGGCCTGTTCCTGGCAGTATTCCAGCACCCTGTGTGAATATTGAATAATTCTAAGTAAACTACAAGCTGTGGTTTGTCTCCTGTTTCAGCAGGAGGGGCAGAGCTATTTTTGGGTTTAGGATTTCCATAGGCTCTGAGCTGTGTTTACTGTTTTGTAATTGGAAAAAGTGGAGCATTGCACTTTTTCTAATTTACCAGTAAAGATTTTGTTTTGATTATATTTTTCTCGAATTGATTTTTTTGGTATACTGTTTGCTTTTTGTTTTTAATTCTAGAAAAAAAAATATATATTCTTAATTATATCTGGGTTTTAATAAGCTTTCTGTTTAATTATTTTAGGCAAGCTAGGCTTGCAGGTAGCTCAGAGCACTCTAAAAGAAATTCATTTTAATTAAACAATAGACATTTCTAGGTTTATTCCCTGATCCTGCTTTTTACTTTGTTTGATCTTAGGCTTTTTCAGCACTTGGGGTTTCTTTAGTTTTGTATTTTTTCTGTTGAAAATTGCATCAAAGTAGATGAAATCTCAGCTATAAAGTGTGGCAGCACTTGCTTGTAACCATAATTGATATATTTTAACACCTTTTTTTGATGTCATTCTAATTACCTATAAAATGTATCGCTCATGTCTTTAACACATTTAAAATACCTATAAACCATATGGCACGGTTTAATTAATTTTAAATGTTCCATCTAACGTGAAGTGCAGCCAAATATGACTTAGGAATTTTCCCAAACAAGTTAATGAACCTGAGGGAAGTCACTGGTGAGGCACATCCTCCCTTGAAAAAAAACACCTCAAATGCCACCTCATCAGCTGAGCTACCTCAGGATGCTTTGTGGTTATAAATGGATTAAACTGCCTATTTATAGCTCCCTTTCTCACCCCAATAAGATGGTTTTGTCTGTTGTTCTAACAGGGTGACTTGTTATTTCCTGTAATTTGCATCTGCTAATTTCATTATTGCACTGCCTTTGCTCAGCTACAGCACTGAGAGCTGAAACACCTTTCTTAAGGAAATACAAAATGCAATTTGAACTAATTAGGGAAAAAGCGTTTAAAAGTTGTGCAGATTTCCGTATTGTGATTCCAAAAATCCTGTTTGGTTATAGAGAGCAGGGCAGCTGTGGCAGGAGCCCAGGTTCCTGCTTTCAGAGGTGTGGAACAGCCCCCACCAGGCTTGGAGGATGAGTTTGCTGTTGGGGCAGTGGGGCAGTGGAATTCCAGAGCCCTGCTGGACTCCCACTGCTGTGGGGTGCATTTAGGGAATGTGGCTTTGGGTCAGGCTAAGATCACTGAACCCTTGATGACCCTTCCATGAAGAAGTTTTCCCTAAAATCCAATCTAAGCCTCCCTGGCCATTCCTCTGGTCGTTGTCACTTGTCACTGGGAGAAGAGACTGAGCCACCCCTCACTACAGCCTTGGGGAAGTTTATCCCATACTGATCCCAACACAGCAGGATTTAACCCCAGAGCTCAGCTAGGGGTGACAGGGATCTACTGACACCATTGTACCTCAAGAGTCTTGAAAATAAAAAGAGCAGCAGAGGTGTGTAATTAATTCATTCCTTTTGTACTGAAGATAGCAGCAGGTTAGTAACAGATGGAAGTGAGCAGGGAGAACCCTCCCAGCTCTTCTGAGGGAGGGCAGGAAGGTGGCACTGCTAAGTTTGGTGACATTTGCTGCCTTTTTAGCTGGCACTTGCCCTGAAAACCAAGCAAGACTGCAGCTAATGCAGGCAGAGCTTTACCTGCAGAGGTTTTGTTTGCTGCTCTCCATTCTGCAGCTCAGCTCAGGGCATTTCCAGATCACCATCCAGCCAAGGTGCTGTGCTCCAGTTTGGTGCCTCTCACATGGGATGTGAGAGGAAAGCTCTGAAGCTCTTTTGACTTGGGCATAGCAGGAAAACGGGTACCTAGTGTAAATTACTGTGGGCATTTTTATTTATATATATGCAGTTATTTAGCTACTGCATGTTGTCTTAGAAGTCCCTGCAGCTGTGGATAGAGCAGATGGGAGGACAGGAAATAGAGATTGAAATCAGGCTGTGCATGCCTCCAGTGCTGCTGCCTGGGATGTCACCTCTGCTGTGGGGACATTCCTACTCCTCTGTCCCTGTCAGTGCAGTGGGTTTTCTTCTGTCCACATCTTTTATGAACACCTTCCTGCTTTTCCATGCTCTCACTGTGGGAGGCTGTGTGGGGTAAAGGGAATTTTCTGTCCTGCAAGTCCTTCCACAAAGGAAGTTCACGAACAATCCCATGGAGTTGTCATGGTAATCACAGTTATTTCAAAGTTGCTGTGTAAGATTGCTTGAGGTAAAAAGAGCTGAAAATTATTCCAGTTTCAATTGGTGCAGCTAAAAAAGGTGGAGCTCATGTGGGATTTCTCTCTTTCACACACATACATGTGCCCACATCTCTTAAAAATGGGTTCTATTGGTGTCCAAAATGATGTGTCCAAAGTGATAAGTGGTTGGGTTCAAATTTTTTGTGTGTTGTCAGTGGATGGTCACAACACTTTCAGACCCCAGGCTGGTAATTTTCTTGGTTTCAGCTGACATAGAGCTCATAGAGTTGATACAGTTTAATGTGTCAGAGATAACAGTCAAGTATGAAAGCATTTTGTCTACGAATGCTGTGACTTTGAAAATCTGCTGGTAATTTTGTAGGATCACACTGTTAAAGGATGGAGGACTGAGGATAACCAACGTGACCAAGGGGGATGCTGGCAGCTACACGTGCCTGGCCACAAACCAGTTTGGAACAGCCAGGGGCTCCACCAGCCTGGTAGTTACAGGTGGGTGAGCTGGGACACAGGGGCTGCAACTGGGACTGCAGACTCAGGAGCCTGGCAGAGTGTAAAGAGTAGGAGAAGTTATTTATTTAATGTCTAAAGATAAAAAGATAGCTGTTACAGCTCTTTTATTAGTTGAAAAGACACTGAGGGATTTTTCTGTCTTTGACAGAGATATTTCTCAGATGTGAGGGAGTTCTGAACACTTCCCTTCCTCCTCTCACTTCTCTAAACACTAAATAGTGCAATTATGCTTTTAAGTTCGTGGGGGTTTTTAATCTGTTATGAAAAAAACATGTCAATCAAAAAAAAAAAAATCTTGGAGGTAATTTTATATTCCAGTCGAAAATCTGTTTTGCCCAGAAGAGGTTTAAATGCTGTTTGCTTATGGAAAAAGATGTGGTGGAAACTCTAGCTGCAGGGGAGCATTCAGGGATTCCACAGGCAGGAGAACAGAGTCTTTCAAAACCAAATTTCCTACAGAATTGTTTTTCAGAGGGATCCTTCCTCCAAGTCATCCATTCCTGGCTGCTGGTTGAGATACTGGATGAAAAGAGCCAGGAGTTTGTAAAGTTTATCTGAAAAATGTCTCCTCTCATAATGTTCTTTCTCAGAGATTTTAATACCTGAAAGATTTCCCAAACTCAGAATGATCTACTATCCCACTGCATTACATATCCTGTATATCTCATAGGTCCAAACAGAATTATTTTGTTCAGTGAATTAACAGCTTCGTGTTTTCAGCCTGTGCTCCTAAATGATTCATGTCCCTTTATATACAAATAATAGAATTTATATACAGAGAATTCCTAGAATTAAATTTTATTTTTAGAGTATTTACAGTACCTGAAATTTTTCTCCGTTAATGTGATTCTGGAATAACAAACAGCTGTTCTTAATGACACTGTTTATGTTCTGTGTGATGTATGGACTCAGATATCCAGTGTGTTCTTCCTTAAATGGATTTCCTCCAGTTTCTGGGGTTTATT
>VZTT01037285.1:20858-33297 GCA_013400855.1 Buphagus erythrorhynchus | reverse complement strand
CAGCTCTGCCAAGTAACAAGAGGAAAAGATGGTATGGGAGGCAATCATTGAGCCAGCTGCAAAAGTTGAGGGAAGAGAGAAAGAAAATCTTTCAGCCTGAAGACACAGGTGACTTGGACATGCAACTTGTTCAGTACTCTTTGATTTGTACTGCTTTCTTACTCAAGCTCCTTTTTATCTGAGTTAGCACAAATCTAGTAGGATATTTCTTACAGATACTGAAATGCAAGTAAACAAAAAGCAAAATAAAGCAGATTTATGACATGTGAATATTAAGTAATCTTCAAAGCTAAGTTTTGTGACTCTAATGATGCTGTCGTTGAGACAAATATTGCATTAACACTGCAATGTGTACACAGCTCAGCTGCTCACATGGATGGAATAAAAGTACTTAGCTTTTTTCATAGACACTTTCCAGCATATTTACCTAAGAACCTTTACTTATGTGCCTTTAAACTTAATTTTATCTATTTGGATTGTAATTGCATGCATCATCACACAGCCTGCAATCAGAGCAGGTGGAGGTAACACTCCAGTGTAATTGGTTTTTTTTTTGGTACCAATGGCAGGATCATCAAGAGCTCTCTATTTTGCCTTCTGTGAACAAAACTGATTTATATTTTTGTGATCTTTAGCAAAAAAAAAGAAAACAAACAAACAAACAAACAAACAAACAAAAAAAAACCACATTAAAAAACTCACAGAGGAACATACAAAAAATCAAACATGTTACAGAAATCTCTCATATTTCTCACTCTGCACCTTACAAAACAGAATCTTGCATTATTTACTCGGCCAATAGAGGTTTCGTTCTTATCATGTTAAATTAAGGATAAGACACTGAAAATAAACTAACTTGATTAAAGGCAACCTCTTTTTACACAGGAAAAGTTGAAAGTTTACAAATTTACAGCTTCAACCATGTTCTCTAAGGAACAAAATTTCATTTGTCATGAAAAACCTATATAAAATGCAGAAAGATATTTTATCAGTACCAGAATGGCAGACCAACATTCCTCTTTTTTAGAAGCATTGAGGCACACCAAACTTTATTAATCTGTTGTAATGAAAAAATGTTACAAAATGAGCCCTCTCAGTGCTGCAAGATGCCACAAAGATTTAACAATAAACAGCCATGAGGAATCTGAAGGCTTATTTTTTAAGCACAAATCTCATTTGTGACTTCATACTTTTGAATGCAAAGGATGATAAGCACTTGAGCATATTTCCACTGTACCTCGAGTCCACACAGATGGGACAGAGGAGTTCTGGAGCAGTCACTGCTCCAGACATGGCACTGAGCTTCCTGACACCTACTCCTTTGTGCAAGGAAAACCTAAGCATATTCCCTAATAACTACCTACAACACCACTACTCTGAGACTCCTGTTACATGCTGCTGTTGCAGTAGTTACCATGCCAAAAACAACAGATCTCAAAAAAAGAGAAAATCTCTGATTGCACTCAGTAGATTTAGCAACAAAACAGTCAAAAGGCTACAGGAAAAAGGAGATGTAAGAAAACTCTTTGGTCTGCCTGCTGTCTTCTCCATAGACCCAGGTAGTTTTTGCAACTCACTTTCATATCTACAATCAGATTTCAGTCTCTANAAAGCAGAGAATTCTTTTTTATTGCATGCTCCTGTGATGATTTCAGTTTATAATCAATCTTAGGGAACCCCTAAGCAGCAGCAAATTGTTTAAAAGACTTTCCACATCATGGCAGAATTATTCCATGCAGTGGTAGTATCTGATTAATCAGNTTGAGATAAGATCACAGTATTCTCTAAGAAGCTATGTTCCCTTTGGAAGTCACTTATGGCCTAATTTTGTAAAACCAGAGAATGATTCTTTGGGTGACATCCCAAGCCTGATACTCAGCAGATGGTGACTATCTATCTGTATGGCTTCTCAGGACAGACAACCAAAACTCACTCATAATTTTGAATGATCTGAGCTGTATGAATCTCTGCGTGCATCACAACTATTGCTCCTTCTACTACCTTCACATACTCTAGCTTCTTTTTTACTCTTTGCTTTGCACTCTGAACTTTAGTATGTCTTTGCTTCTACTGACTGTGTTTTAAAAAACAAATAAAACAAAAGTATTTCTTTGTTGGCCTATTACAGAGGCTTGTTAAAGTCAGAAAAATTTTAGTGTGGTGGCAATTTATTCTTTTTTTCAAATTAAACAGCAGACATAGAATACTGAATACTTAATAGAATACTTAGCCAAGTCTCACATGAACACTAGAAAACTGTAGTGGATGAAAATAAGGATAATAGATAACAATTTTTATAAGTGAAGTAAAAGAACATTCTGTAATACAGTATTGAGTTCTGAAGCTTTTTCTGTAAGTATAATAGTAATTCTGGTGACCTGTACATGATGTTCCTTGCAATGTTCCCATTCTCTATGAATGCATCAATGTTTGTGTGGGCAAAATAAGCCTCTATCTTTTAAAATATGGGCTAAAAAAACCCATGGGTATATACACTGTCAGAGAACAGTGTATGTGGCAACATCCCCTTATCATTTCCTGATGATTAGCAGTCATACACAGTGTTACTGTACACATATAGGTAGTTTCCCAGACCTAACTAAGGCAAGATGGAGACACAATATATGAAAAAAAGAAAAAAAGGATGGATGCTGTGTCCAGCCATCACAGGGTATCGGTGTACACCAAACAAACAGGATGAATGCTTATCTCTCTGAAGAGGGAGTACATGTAGCAAAAAAAAGGGCAATCAAACAGGGTATGTGGCACATCTGTTTTGCTCAGGAAAGACAGGAGCAGGGGGAAGGCCAAGCAAGACTGGTGAGTTTGGGATTGGCCTGCTTCCTTTGATGGCCACGTGCTTTGGGTAAGTGGGAGTTTGCTGAGCCTTGGCAAACTCCGAGCATTTGCCAAGCAGCTACATCTTACTTCACTGCTAAGCACCTTACAAAGGCACCATCCTACAATACAGTAGGGGGACAGCAATCTTAGTCACTGAAGCAAAAGACAAGCTGAACTAATAAAACTTTTTAAAACTAATATGGCTCAATGTGCCAGCTAAATTCCAGAAAGAAAGAATGCTACTGGCAAGAGCATAATATATGTGATTACCTGCTCAGGGGCAGAGAAGTCCCTAATTCAGACTGACACAATCCAAAGGGGTTGTAGCTAATGCTCCTCTGAAAAGGAAATGGGAAATAAACAGCCTAATACCACAAATGGAAAAGGAAAATCAGACAACTCTTTTTGTTCAAGATATTCCTAAAAATTACAGATATTAAACTGAAACAAAAAAGAAAAACCACCCTACCTCAGTGTTTTCAGTGTTTTCTACTTATTCCAATTAATTCAGGCAATAGCAGAAGAAAATGTATTTTAGCCCCTTTTATGACTGACTCTTTTGTTTGTTCTATGGTATCAAAAAAATTATCCAGTTGTGCCACACAAAACATAGGTACAACAAAAGTAAGGCCTGCTGGGGTCTGGAAGCACGAAGTAACACAAGACTTGTGGACAAAGATATAAGACATATAAGAGGTTACACAAGAAGTAAGATCACTTTGTATTTTATCAGTCTTCTGGAAGAAATTCGTGAGTTTTTGTATGGAATTGCTTTGACAGACAAGAAAATAAGTCAAAGGTGGTAGAAAAAAGCAGACTAAAAGCAGCCTCTGTCTCCCAAACAACTACAGGCTTTTTCTCCTCTTCCAAGAGAACTGTCAGAACAGAAGGAAGGACCGTATTTGCCAGGATGCCAGACTAGTCATGATGGAAAGGAATGTCAATTACAGCATTGAATATCATAATTAATAAACAATTTTAAAAGGCAGCAGTCTCCCAGCAATCACCAATGACAGCAAGACCATGAGCAGAGAATAAGACAATTAGAGCTCTCCCTGCCTTCACCATTTCAGCTCCACTACTGCTTTCATTACTACCATAATTTCCATTTGCATTGTCTGGCTAAAATCATGCCTTACCATGAGAGGTTACACAATTTCTTATTCAACCAGCCTTCCAGTCCAGGATATTTTTCTTACTGCAATGTTTCTATGGAAGCTGGCTGACTACAAGGCACCAGTACTTCTCCCTGCTTCCAGCTGCTAAATCTAATTTAAAGATGCTAAAAATAAAAAAGGCTTACATGTAACAGTACTGTTCAGAAAACAAGAGGCTGTATTTCCTGCAGGGAGAGCATTTAATCAGCAGTGAGATGAAAGAAGGTACAATACAATAATTGTTTCACTAGTATTTCTGCCATTTGCAAACTTTCTAGCAGTACCTACTCCACTATCAAAACATTTTCACAACTCTTTCCTCGTTGGATATTGAGACAGCAAGTATAGGAAACATAACATGAAGAAATCCCAAGTCTTTGGGCATCCATTTTAGCTATTGCCCTAGTGACCATCCATACTGGACACCCGAGATTATTTAGAGTAATTTACAAATTCTGTGATGAGCCAGTTGGGTGCAGGGATCAAAAACAAGTACAATAGGAAAACAAAACATTACTTTGGTAATATGGAATTTTTTCCTTAAATATATACACGATGTATATAAAATCAATTTTTTTTTCTCTACAAAGCACTTCACATTGATATTCCCACTAGTATACATCTCCTATATGATCTCAGAGCCTCAACCAAATATCAAAAAGAAGTGTTTTGTAGCCTATATTAGGAAATATGATTACAGGCTTACCTCCACACAGATGAAGGAGCAGAGAGACAGCAAGTGTGGGAACCTCAAAATCCTACTCCGAGAAAGGAGCCCCTGCCCCAAACCCTCCCCAGAAAACGAGACCATATGCCAAAGTCGATTATAGATTTTATTTAATGATGAATCTGAGGTAGAAAGAAATAGAAAAGGGAGTGGGGGGCAGTGGAGAAATCAAGTAGAGAATAGTCACCACCCATGGATCCAGTGATATTCTGTTGGTCCCTCTTCACCCTGAGCTTCTCAGTGGTAGGGGTTCCAAGGTCGTTCAAAACTTTTCCCTGTTTATACATCCTAGCAAACAAAGGAGTTAATGCTCATTGACTACACAGTTCTCTTATTCTGTAGGCTAAATTATTTCCTCACCTCTAAGATTAATAAATCCACATGCTTATTCTTTCTCTTCTTTTGAGCTGGTGGGCTGCGAGTCAGTGGTTGCAACCTGTCCCTGCCAGAATTACCTTTTAGGGAATCTGAGCTGATTTCAGCACAGTTGCTGAATTGGCTTTCCTTGTGGCTTGTAAGTCCAGCATTATTTGTCTCCATCACCAATGACAGATTCTTCTCCCCAAGCTTTCTTAACATGTCCGTAGGTCTAAGATAACATCTGGACAATAGTATCTTATCTTGTCTCTTTATCTTATCTCAAGTTCCCACTGTGGTGGCTTATCTTACAGTTCAAGCCCCAGGGATCCAGCCATGGTGGTTTGGGTAGGAACAAAGTGTGGGAGACCAGAGGGAAAATGAGATAAAAGGTATCTATTATTTGGCATTTGGTTCATACACTGGTCTGGCCACACCCTACACCTGATCAGCACAGTCTGTCCCACCTTCTCATTAAACTCCATTTCCAACTCTTCTACATAGGTGAGGGGCTCTCTCCTCCATGGACCTGTGAGCAAAAAGAAATCCAAGGGCAGTAGCTGGGGAAATACCATGGGACATCAGGGCTGATGCATCAGGATGGCAATGTCTGGAGAGACAGAGAGTGAGCATTTGTGTGGGTGGGTGTGTGTCAGTGTGTGATCACGACTGAACATCAAACCAGACCAGCCAGCAAGTAGGAGACGCTCAGGAGGCAAGTGTTGGTGTGGCCATAGGTGTGATCCAGGTAACCACAGGGGACAAGAGGGCTCTGAAAGTTGGCCAGCAGAGGACCAGGAGCTCCAACCCACCTACTGGAGAGAGCCATCTACATCTGTGTGTGAGGCAACTGGGAGACAAGGGGATCCCAGGCCAGATACTAGGTAGACTGGGAGGCTAGGACCTGCTACTACAGAGTGATCCATATTGGCTTATATAGCTGTATACTTATATATTTCATACTAATGGGCTTTCATCCTGAGCAGCCAGAGAGGGGAAGAGGACAAGACCATTGATACTCCTTGTGTCTGCCTGAATGCTTCATTTCCTTTCTGTGTCAGTCTGTGTGGGATAATAGGTATAGATGTATTGTGTGCATGTGTGCCTCTTGGGAATGTGTGCTCAGCCTTGCTATTGCTCATTCTGAGGTCATGGGGCTGCAGCAGGAACACCTCTACTGGCCTACAGGATTTAGCAGCACTGCCAGCACCTTTTGTGGAGATGTATACAATTTCCTAGACCTTGAAAAATGTTCCGAGGTGGCAAACTTACTTTTTCCAACATCACACAAATAAGAAATTAATCAAAGATTAACAAAATAGAATAAAACCTTCATTTAAGAGCTCATGATGCCTGCCTAATAGCAAGCCAATAAATGAAATCTGTAACAGAATTAGTACTATTTAAAATTCTTGCTAAGTGCGTGGGTTCATTCATGCCTGTGCTAGCAACTGCCTACAACATCAATGCAAAATCTTGTATCTAGATTCTCACTGAAGTTCAAAACAGTCGAGTGATACACACCAGCAGGCGTTTCAGCAACTGTAACTCACAATAAAAAGCAAAATCCAGTCACTTAGTTAAAGAGCTGTGGTTCATGGCTCTCATTAAAGTGTTCACATGGGGAGTACAGACAGTAAAATGACTGGTATGAATCAGTTTCTCCCTAAATAGTAGCAGTCTACAACTTCCTCACGAGGGGAGGCAGAGAGCAGGCACTGATCTCTTCTCTGTGATTACTAGTGACAGGATCTGAGGGAATGGCCTGAAGATGTGTCAAGGGAAGGTGTAGGCTGGATATCAGGAAAAGGCTTTTCATCCAGAGGGTGGCTGGGCACTGGAACAGGCTCCCCAGGGATGTGGACACAGCAGCAGACTTCAAGAAGCATTTGGACAGTACTCTTGGGCACATGGTGTAATTCTTGGGGCTGTCATGTGTAGGACCAAGAATCAGACTCAATGATCCTTGTGGGTCCGTTCCAATTCAGGATATTCTGTGATTCTAGGATAAATGGGGGTCAGTTTAACATCCTTGACACACATGATCTTCAGAGACATTGGTTAAACCTCCAACATGGGTCTGAGGAACTCTTCATCACACATTATCCCCACAGTATCAGGCACGTGAATTTCAGGTATAAATCATTGCATCTCACACCTCCAGGCTAGGTAAAAGGCTGTTTTCCCAAAGGCTCTCTTTTAAAAGGCAGTAGCAGTGCTACCTGAAGGGCCCCTCAGCCCAAGCCAGACAAGGTGCCTCTGCTGAAGCTCGGGGAGAAGAGAGGTCTCCATGGCAACAGAGGCCCCAGCACTCCCACAACCCCTCTTCTTCATCCTTTCCTCAAATTCAAATTTTCTTCCAAAAGAATTCCTTAGAAGTTCAACTGAACACACATAAAAAACAAAAGTATAACATTTATCCCAGGCAGGCTTTACCAAGGTGCATCCTGAACTGAGCTTCACTGCTGCACAGTCCATGACTCCTGAGGCTTAGAACCACCCATACAAAATCGCAGGGGAAAATCATTACTATAATGTTATGATACTGCAATATGTTATTACTACGCACTAAGTATTACATGCAACCACCACTCATATCATCATGTGCCTGATGCTTCTGCTTAAGCTTGATTTTCAGTCACTTTTTGCTTTGCCAAACTTTATTTCAGCTAATCAACAAACTAAATTAATCTATGCAAAGTGCCTGGTTTAGAAGATTTCATCTAAGACACTTCTTGTAAGTGTGATACCAGTGAAACAAAACATCATCATTCCCATCCCCAAACCTTTTTGTTTCTTTCCCTCAGATGACTCTACCCTTTGTGGGCACAGCTATAAATTTTGGCTGGAGCTCTTGCAGACATGACCCTCATTCTTTAAAAATTCTCTCAGTCTAGCCTGGAGTCATATATCTGCAGTATTTTTTACTCAAGATTCCCTGCTCCGTTCTTTACAGGAGATGCCTATGGCAAGCTTTACTGGTAGCTATTCAAAGATAGATACTTATTCCTTATGCTAACATACATTTGCCTTTACAAACATGTTACCTAGGCTGTCTTATTTCAGGTTTGCACCCCATAAGGGATCTATCCCTTTAAAAATTAGTTGCTGCAACAATACCATTTTACATCTCTCTGCACAGATATCAAGACAAGGAGAAGAAGATCAGTGTCAGGGGCAAAGAGAGACTGGGAAATCCTCATGAAAAGGGGCAAGCCTGTTCTGCAAGACACTGGGAAGGCAGCAGGGTTCACTTTGTACTGTGATATTGGATGCCTCTTTCAAAGCACATCATTTTCCTTCAAAGCGTGGCTAGAAACCAGGAGGTAACCAATCTAACCCGTGGCTTTCCAAAAAGTGCTATAACAACTAAAATAGAGTTGAAACTTTAGCAGAGCATCCTCAGCCTTTCCAGTTAAATATCCTTCTCTACAGGACAGATTAAGGAAGACAAAAGAGCAAGTAACATAGAGCCTAGTTTCCCAAACCTTAAATAAGGCACTGATCTTAAAGGTCTGGGAAAGTTTCCTGGATTTGGGATTATGTGGGATACAGTTAGTAAAAAATGTATAGAAAGTAAGATGCATATTCAATCTGGGGAGTGGACATTAGCACTGAGGACATCTCTTTCTCCTCATAATTTGCATCAATTTTGTGCGTATGGATTTTTTTCCTGAACAACCAACAATAATTATTTTTTTAGAGAAGAAATTCAGTTTTATCCAACATAAAAATTGTGAACTTATTCAAATAGCCTTAGAAACAAATGTTGATTCTCAGACCTTGGAAATATGAAAAGAACAGAAACCACAAACCACAAAAAGGGCAAATTGAAGTTAGATATATGGAAAAATAAACTGTGAGGATGGTGAACTGGAACAGGCTGCCCAGGGAAGTTGTGGATACCCCATCCCTGGAAGTGTTCAAGGCCAGGCTGGATGGGGCATTGAGCAGCCTGGTCTAATGAAAGGTGTCCCTGCTCATGGCAGGGGTGCTGGAACAAGATGATCTTTAAGGTCTCTTCCAACCCAAACACTTCTGTGATTCTATCCTACAATTCTACAATGGGATATAATCTTACCTAAACCTAACGTGTCATGAACATTCAGTTACACCTGTCAGTAAAAGCACAACTCATTAAGCTCCTCCATTTAACTGCTCTGACTTTATATGCAAGTAAGAAAACTGTGGGAAAGCCCATGTTCAGAGTGAGAGAACCCACATCCTCATCTGCCTCAAAATAGTTATTTCTGGTCTTCCTTTCCCTTCTCCTGAGCAGGTGCTATTGTCCATTGCATTTCACCCATCATTTTTATCTCTCTTTCAAACTAAGCTCACTGTGCATACTGGTTCCAAGAGTTCTTTGGAGACCCTCTTCATTTCCAAGATCTCATCCCACTGCTCGCACTCAACTGAAAGTGGCTGCAGCCACCTGTGGCGACCTCTCCCCACCAAAACTCAGAATTAATACACTCTCTTTCTTCTTTCAAAGCTAAAGTAATAATGAGTCTCTGCAGACTGATTCCTTCTAATGGCAAGAGGAAAATACACCTTGCAGATCAGTATTGCTGTACTCCTATATTCACTGCAAAACTGATCTGAAGAATCTTCTTTGATAAAGAAAGCTATTAAAAATTTACTCACTTGGAAAAGGAGCCCTATGTCATCCCAAGCTTAAAACAATGAAAAAAAATTTTTCTCTCTTGCCTTCAGCAGGTATAATGAAACAACACAGCACTGTTTTGTCATATCACAGTGAGAACTAATACAAGAGTTTATCGTAGTGTCCCAAGTCTTCCCAAAGGTCTCAAACAGAGGTCTGAAATGGGAGAAAATAAAACCATAACATGCATCTCTCTCACAGCTTCTGTGCAGCAGGTACCTAAATTAAATTCACAACACCAACTGTGATTCTTCCCTCTTGCAGGACCTGGACGTCTCCATGCCGTAGACTCCTGTTAATGTCAGACCCCTGTAATCATTATCAAGACTGAGTCATATAGGTTTGTTCCATTTCAAGCTGAAACTAAAAGGAATTTCTTCCTTTAAAAGGGCAATGCTATTTATTAACAGCAAAGTGTGTTGGGCATGCACTGATGATGTGAAATGCACAAGTTGCACATCCACCCAAACCAGAAAGGATTCAAGCCTACACATCCTACCCTTGAGGGCATTGACCCCATCTCAGGCTTTAGGGAGAAAGACAGTCTTACCCACCTACTGAAGGGCTGCCCTTCTGCAAAGAGGAACCTGGGACTCACTAGAACAAGGAACTGCTATTCTGCAGCTTAACTGAGGGGCTCACCCGATGGAGAAAAGAGCTGGATGCCACTCATGCTCTAAGGACCATGGTAAAGGATAAATGGTAACTTAATTAACAATGTTTCTGCAAGCATTAATGTGAGGTAAATATCCAGTTGTTATTCCTTACTGATGCAGAGATACTGTTCAGCATGTGAACATGCAAAACTTCTGCCACATATGAGAGATGTGGCTTTCTTTCCATTCAGTAAAGAATAGTAGTACATTCATTGGGTTGATATGTGTTTAAAGACTCCAAAGTTTTCAGCTGTTATGATACTGTGTATCATAAATGTTCTAAATTAGCACTTCAGGAACGCAGAGAGACCAGAAGCAAAGACTGTTTCAAAAAAATAGTTAAAATTGGTTTCCATCACTGCAAATGCACGAGGCCCACTGATAACATTTGTCATTGGACTAGTGCATTTTCATAATTAAAAAAATATATTATTTCCTCCCCTGTTTAGCTCTTTGATAGGCCTAGAAAAGTTATTGATCTGGAAGTTTCATCAGCCTCCCAGCCATCCAATCAGCAAATAAACCCCGTGTGATATGTTGAAATATTTTCTCAGTCCACTTCTTGAAAACAAATCGCAGGAGTACCAAACCATAACTTACACTAATCTTGCAAAATTTGTACCTACGGTATTTTTTGGTTGCTAGTTGCTGAAGGAATGATTACATGATAATTATGTCTGTTTTCTTCTTCAAGTAATTTTGGAGGATCCATGCTCATGAAACTAAATCTGGACAAATTACTCAAATTTATTCTTTATCAGGTATAAAACCCAAAAAGGAAAGAATTAAAATTCTGACTTTTCTCAGTTAGTCTTGTTATTTTAGGATACTGTTTGCTGACTATTGTTTTGTGCCAGGTACTATCCAACATACAGAAAAAAAATAGAGTACCTATGATGTTAAAAGTATCCTTTCCGCACACTATGTGCCAAGAAAGAAAAAAGCAAGAACCATGAGGATTATCCCCACTGCACAGAGGAATAATTGATGCCAAAAGACTTAGTAATTTACAGTAATAGCCAGTAAGTGCATTGTTGACTGGGCCTCAACACTGTTTCATTGCTATGCTTACCATCTTCTTAGAAATTATAAAAGTGATATTAAATATTACCAAACGGACATAGATATTAGAATTTACATCATGACCACAAAAATGGACTTTAGCATTACTCAAGATTAGGAAAATCCAAAACAAATCCTTGATGAAATGAGCCAATGACCATCAGCAAATTCCTGCAGAACTCCCTTAAGAAAGCTGGACGTTTTGTCAGCCAAGCTCTGTGTGTAAAGCCTTGAATGATTGAGATAGTAGTGACATTTTACTGAAATCCAGCTTACTTATCTCCCAAACAGTGCTAACTTGACTCACCATAAGGCTTATTTTGCCTTGTTTGGTTTTCATTTGTTTGATTTTGTGGTTTTGGGGGTTTTTTTGCCAAGAAATGCACACACATTCCTAACAAAACAATTTGGTATAAGCATCAAGAAAGCAAATGTACACACATTCGCAAAATTATATTGCAATATCTTACTACGACATATCTAATCTATGATTCCTACCATAAGAGTAATAGGTAGGCAAGATTGCACATGGTTATACATATTAACAGTATAAAGTACTTCTAAAGGATTTATTTAAAATCTGCGGGACACAAATACCAAATTACTGCAGAGTGAAACAGAAATTCAGCAAAACTTGTTTAAAACACTCCACGCCCTTTTTTATGTTAAAGAGAACAGATCCCATTGCAGCTGAAAATAAGCATGTCATCAACTCATTTAATTTTTGTCCGTTTAAATTCTGGTAGAAAAGCTTACTAAGTAATACATCCATCCAATGTACAAGTTCTCACCCGTGACGAATTCATTTTATAGCAACAGCTTTTACACATCAAAACCCACAAGGAACTTGAAATCATACACCTGAGGACCAGAAATGCAGTAAGAAGAGTCACGAAGGCAACCAATGATGCCAGTTACCTTTTGGTCTGCAGTCCCTGACCGCAAGGATTAATAAATAAATAAATAAATAAATTTA